>CAIGRT010175126.1:0-15257 GCA_903798405.1 Fraxinus platypoda | reverse complement strand
GTCTAACTTGTATTTTTTTAAAAAAATTAATTATTTCATTAACATTTATTATTTTTGTGATACAAATTTCTCAAGGTAATTTGCATTATTTTATTAGAAAATTTAAATGGGATATGACATCAAAAAATTTCGAAATTTTACATCCGAAAAAGTCATATTCCATGTAAATTTTTCGATACAAAATTACATAGGGTATGATTTTTTTGGATGTAAATTTTCGATTGTAAAATTTCTCCCAACTTTTTTACAAGTTCAACTGTGTCCCCTAACTTTAATTATCTGCTTTCATCCCTGAGTATATTAACTTTAAAAATACAAAATAAATCTATTACATATTGTCTAATCTTGATTGATCATACCCGATCCCAATCGAGCATCTAGGAGCCAACATGTTTATGGGCCCACTAAGGAAAATATAAAATTTAGAGTCTGTTTAATTGGCAAAGGTGGAAAAACTTTCCAATTCCATGTAAGTTGGAAAATAAAAACTCAAGTACCCAATATAAATCCATTTTCCATAAAATCGACAAAAAAATAAGTTTAAAGTGGTTGTACTTTGAAATTCAAACTTCATTTCCACTTTCGTATCAAACAGCCAAAGTAGAAATTGAATTCCTCGAATATGACATTTTTCATGAAATTTAAATCAATCAAACGGACTATTATTTCAAACAAGTCCTTATCTAGTCAAAGTAGAATTAAAAAATAAAATCGTATTAAATGTTAGATGAACAATGTCATTTGTGCATTCATTCCTCTACATCATTGTTGATACTTGATATTACCATTGTTGTCAACAAATAAGTTAATAAAAAAACTTTTTTCCTTTTTAAATTGTCTAATAGTGTAATATCACGTAGCAAATGATGTACACCAAGCATGATTGAGACTAGATACTCTAGATTTTTTTTGTCCTCGAGTGCTCCTCCTTAATAAACTTCCGATTTATAATATTAATATCACAATTTTTAATAACTGGACTATATTTTAATTGTATAAAAGATTCATAACATTTACACATTATCAGATTTATATTCCAAACTTTTTCATTGCATTGTTATTATTAAATTAGTATAAATTGTTTCTGATTATGATTTATTTCCAAAGTTTTCTTTAAGATAAGAGTAAGACTTTTTTGTTTATTATATTTTTAAATAAACGAAACAAATAATAATGCAAAAAAAAAAAAATGTATTTGGCCCTTATTTTAAAAGCACGTTAACAATATTTTTTGACAAAAATCATAATTAAGGATAAGAATTTATGATCAATGAAATATTAAAAATAAGAATGTGATGAAAAAAAAAGTTAAGATATAAGTGTAATAATAAAATGTTAATAACCTTTAATGTAATTAAAATATATTTATTCAAAAAAAACGTGGTGGGAATACAACCACCCTTATCTGAAAATGAAGTTGTATTCAATTATTTCCCAAATAAATTTGAATTCAAATTTCTATCACGAAGAGGCAAGGCTACCTTGTCACTCTCGACATGGATGGTTAATATTTTAAATGAATAATAGAATCAAATCCATATGGATAGTTCGTTTTATATGGTTTCTACGAAATCGTGGTTTTGGGCTGTTTATTTTATTTTATTTTTTTGTAAACTGATTCAAAATTTCTCATTAAAAATAAGTCAAAATCATTCAAACTATATCGCTACAAAATGTTTAGGTGTATTCAATCAAATCTTTTAAGGTTATAGTATTCAATATCGAATTCTATAAACCTTTTAAAAGTTCTTAAAAGTCGTAATGTATTAAATATTTGACTGTTTGAGCTATTTTTTTCAAAACTCGTTTTCAACCACACGTTCTCCTATAAAATAATTTTACAGATAAATCCAATTTCTTTTTTAATTTTTTAATTACACATTTTCCAAAATACAACTATTTCAAAACATATTTTTCCCAAAAATTTGGGGCTCAAACAGGGCTAAATCAAGACTTTTTAACAATTTTAAAAGGTCATTGGATATTCAAGTGTCAGACTTTTAATGAATGTTATTTTAAAAAAATAAAATCAATATTTTACTCTCTATTCAACCTGTTATTTTCTCTCTCTTTTTTTCCCATCATTTTCTCCATTTTCTATGAAAATAATCAAATTTACAAACAAAATTCTTGTAAGATTTTTCTCTCTATTCTTTTACATCGTTTCCTCCCATTTTTATATTGAAAAAAAAAATCAATTTTAAACTAAAATTTTACAAATAAAATAGATTAGTTTGTAATTAATATTTTATATATTGTTTGCATGTTTAGTTTAAAAACTTTCTACGCGTTTGAACATATTAATAATATCAAATTGAGAGTATTAAAATCTCTTAACTTAATTTGTATTTTGGTTGTTTATTTGAGGTTACTTATATTTTTTATATTCTTTTAAGAAATGTTTTTTACTGTGTGTTATGAATTATTTGGTTATGTAAGTAGCTGTTATACAATGTAGTGCATAAATTAGTGCAATAAGTTTTACAAACAAAACTTTATATATACAAGTTTTTTTTTATTTAAATGAAAATGTGTAAAAGTTAAATGAATTCTATAAAAATAAACAAAACTGAGAAAGTCTATAGAATTTTACGAAAGACCTTCGTTAATTCTTTTAGTCTATAAAAATCAAAAAGTTCATTAAACCATGCGAACTTCATACACTTGATAAAAACAAAGAGAAAAAATGAACTTTAAAAATCATTAAAATACCAAATTGAATACAGCCCCCTAAATAAAATACGCTAACTTTTTTTTTTTTGCATTCCCTTTTTCATATTAAACATTATGAACAGTGATTTGTCATTGCTTGAATCCCATTTTTTTTCATCAAAATGCATTTTTGAACAGTGATTTGATCTCATTACAACTACGTATTTTTTAATAAAATAATATTCAAAATTTTTTTAACTACACATTCTCCATCATAACACTATTGCAAAATGCAATTCTTACAAAAAATGGGGCTCAAACAAGCCTGTAATAATCCCTCTAAAATATCATATCCAACAATGATAATTAAATACTAATTATATTTTTTTATCATTTTTTTTTTGTGCATATATATATATATATGAGATAAAATCATATAAAAATGGTGAGGTCACTCATTCAGCCCTCGTTTGTTATAGATTAAAATCAGAGTTTTAGTGAATTTTGATAAAAGTTGATAGAATGTGTGGTTGAAATTAATTAATGACTTTGACTTGAAATTAAAATCAAATTTTAATATGTACCAAACAGGGATTCAGTGAGAAACGGGTCAGATTCAATGAACTGACAAGAAGTTGAAATTCTTCATATCATGGTTTAAGGAAAAAAAATTGTGAGGTGACACCAATAATTTCTTTAAATAGGGAATTAAAATTTGAAAAAAAAAATCTTCGTACTTATTCAATACCTTTTTTATTGGCCTACTTTATCAAGACAAACCTAAAATCATGCAAAAAGATGTGAAAGTTTGTCAACATTATACAATGTATCTTGAATTTCATGCATTTTAGATAACCAAGTTATAATTATGAACCTCCTTTAAATTATTGACTATGCAAAATTATTGTCGATGATACAAAGTTGTTTAATTTGCTCATAATTGGCATTCTATTTTGTTGAAGACTAAATGCAAACAAATACATTTTTTTTCCTTTTATCTTATTCCATTGATATAAATACCAGATATATATTAGACGTTTGATGAAAAATACATCCAACCTCTATACATGACATGAGTATTAATAAAAATATGTTAATGACCATATCCTGCAATATGAGCACTTCAAATTAGGTAAACCAACGAACATACTCATGTTTTTGAACCATCTTTATATGAAACTCAACTCTAAATAAATGCAGAATTACAACACGAGACATCTGTAGAAAGTTATAGATCATTTTCTTTAGAGAATTATAAGCTACGAGAATAATATTTTGTACATAAATAAGGTGATAATGTTTATAAACGAAAGAGACATACATTTACTTCAAAAAGTAAAAAGAAAGAGACATGCAATCTTCTGTACCATTTGTAAAGATTTTAATTTGCCGGAGATCGAATTTAAGCCACAACTTTCTATTCTAAATAGTGACACTTAAAAGTGAGAAAGACTAGGTATTGTTTTCAAAAAGGCATACTTGACCTTATCTTAGGTTGTCAGTTCAGTTTCCTATTGGAGTTTTCACTTATTTAAAAATAAATAAATAAAATCACTTTTTTGCATGGGACATATAAACCTATTTTTCCAGTCTTTTTACCTTTCTCTTCCAATGTAACATATGAGTCGAAAACTTGAGATCACGGATGCTATTATTTTACATAGGTAACAACAACACATAAAAAAAAGAGAGGATAAAATGCCATTTTGACATGGACATATAATCCCATTTTTCTATTTGGTTTGCCTTTCTCTTCAAATATAAACATTTGCGATGGTGAGTTTCACCAAACCACCTTGAAGGCACGTGCAAATCTACCATCCAAATATATTTTTCAATTTAACGCATAATACAACAAAATTCTCATTGATAATATTGAGACATAAACTAAGGATGTATGTCTGCTCCGATACCATGAAGAACCACGTCTCGTAAAAATTCAAACTATAATAAGAAAGTGAGAAGTTTATCAATTTTTCATTTTATTTATTTTTAGTTTTAAATTATTTTCCAATTTTTTAACAGGAAAAAAAAAATAGAGGACCGAAACCACAATTTCATTGCCCGAAAAGATACATGGACTAGGTCAATTTGTTTTATAGGGTGGAGGATATAGTATTGAACACCACACAAAATAAAAAATTAAATTAAAATCTTATTTATTATATTGTACAATCTTACACGATACTATTCAGCAACACACATCGTTAAGAAGAAGCAGCCAATCCCAAGAAATGCGTAGATCAAACCCAAATTTGAGGGTGAAACACAAAAACGAACCAATAGATGAACTCGTTGATTAACGTAATATGCATCCGACAAATGTAATGTACCTTAATGAATGCCGAAATAACCGGAATCTTGGAGCAAATATTACATACAAGACTCGTATTTAATAGAAGAAATCAAGAATGCATCATGTAGTTAGTCACACTCCATAGACTTTGGAGAGACTAGAGGATGGTCGAGTTCGACCTGATTCGATCGTGCATAAACTAGAATAGTTCGGTAAAAACACTCGAATTGTTTTAAGTGAATAATAAGCAGTGTTCTAAAAGGTAGGTAAATTTAAAGCCTAGACGTGAAGAAAAAAACGCCACGTACGAAAAAGATGAAAAAAAAAATGATCAATGCGAAATGATGTTACTATTGTGCCCATGCCAATGTTGTCAAATGTTAATTTATTTCAGTTAATAAATCGCACTAATGAAGATTACTTATTTTATTTAGTTCGGATAATGTGTATTATGCAATGCTTAATTAAGAATGTTAGAATTTGATCACTTTATTAGGATGTAACACTGAGGATTATGACTCATTATTTCTCACTTTTTCGAATAAAATATTAGTGCACATGGAAAGTGGAGCATTTCCGCCTTGTTTTGATTTATTTGGGACATTTGAGAATATTTTCCAACCACGAAAAATTGGAAAAATAAAATTCATAATTCTTATTTAAAATAGTAAAAATAAACAATAAAGAAATATCGTCTTACAAGCAAAGTACGCTAAAAAAATTTATAATTGTCGCTCTTTAGTCTTCAATGTGATATTAGAGTACACAGAAGTTATGTATTCAAATCTTGTCGCCACTCGTTTAAAAAAAAAATTGTGCACGTAAATTTATCTAACATGATAGAGCGACTTATAAGTATTTTTCAACGTAACGAAGAATGGTACAGCAAAATCTCAGTCCTCTTGCACTATAAAACGACCACATAAAATATTTTGCATAATACGAAATAATATAATATTTATATTCATGAATCCAGATCACTCATCACTGTCTAAATCATATCAAATTCGTCACTTGCTCACACACTACAACCACCACCTTGTCTTCTCACACAGAAAACTAAACTCCTACTGATTTGGAAATAAATTGACACGTGTAATTAATTAATTTGTATTATCAAAACATTGGAGGTTGTCCACAAATCCACATATTCAGGTGCTTTATAACGACTCACAAATTTTCTTTGTCACATATATGCGGTGTTTTTGAAGGGTCAAGGTGCTAAAATCACGTCTAAAAGAGCTCAATTTGTGATGTTACCTAGTTGGGGACGTACTGCATTTTTGTATCATAATCCACTTGTCACTCATCGGTGGTCTATATCAATTGAAGGTGCATTGGTCGGGGCCGGACTGCAAAATGCATTTAACCGTGAGCCACTAGATACTTTTTTTTTTTTTTTCTTCTTCTTGAAAAAGAATATAATTTGTCATGATAGATGAGATAAAGGAATATAATTTGAAGAAGTCACTGTATCTATTGTTTTCATTGATTTTGTTTTTGTTATAGTTCGATATTGTAGCAATGGGTGATGAAGACCGAAGATGAAGTGTAGACTAAATTTGTGCGAGTAGCTATACTGAGATGGGAGATGCACAATGAGATTTCAATGATCAACATTTGTACGTGATTTTTAGTGAAGACCTGAGTGCTAATGAAATGAAAGTTTAATATAAGGTTGATTGTAAAGTGCTCAACAACTTTCCGTCCTCCACTATACACCAAACATGCTATTAAAGAAAGAAGCCAAACTAAAACTTCTGTTCGGCACACAAAATTTAAAAATATCCCAAAAATAGAATTCACACCCCGATTTAATGACAAACCCAAAACCGATCTCACTCAGCAATGAACTCATTGAGACACAAAGTTCCCATGAATTGTGAGTGCTAAAATGGGATTGAACAAAAGTTTAAGCCCCATTCTGAAAAAAATTCATTTTCCTTCAAACTTGCTTGCAACTATTCATTCTTTCAATCAAATAATTTCGCACGTAAATTCAAAATTTTTCTTACTTTTTAACCACACATTCTCCGAAAAATTACTATTACAATATCTATGTTTTTCCAAATAATGGGGCTCGGGAGCTTGGTTAAGCTTAAAAATATCATTTATAAGTAAATAGACAAATTTTAAATTAAAGGCTACGAAGCTAGTTCTATTGATGGCAGTGTAAATAAACAATTTTAGTTAAAAGTGAATAAGTAAAATATATTTGGAAATAAAAAGTTAAAAATAACTTTACGTCTTTTTACTATTAGGCAAACGTGCACTTAGAATCCCAGAGTGAAATGTTGTAGTATTCTAGTATATAACCGACAACGGCCGTCATATGTTGCGGCAGGTGGAATGTCACGTTTGACTTTTGTTTATGTCAAAATATTCGGGTCGCGGTGTGGCTTCTAGTCCTCCAACCATCCAACCCAACCCAACCCAATCCAATTCAGTCCAATCAAATTCCCACCCCAAATATATTAGACATTGATCCAAATTTGGGAGGGCGATCTTACCGATGAACTGATTGTATCCCAATATGTTAGGATGCTCGAGAGAATCGTGTCGCGAATAACTCAACAAAATGATCCCTTAACTTCAGTGTGTTTTTAAGCGTCATTTAATCTAAGTGCTTTAGTTTTCCATTGTAAGGAATAAAACATGATCTCGCTTCTCTTAGACTAAGCAAATAGCTACTTAAAATCATTTTGAAAGTAACAATAATGAGACTATTTAGTAGATTTTTTTATAGTTGACGCTAAGTACCTACAGTATTAACTCATATAAACTCACATAATCGACGAATAAAGTAAAATTACATAAAACTGAACAATCTTATGAAAGATAAAGAAACTTATTTCAGTGTCTTCAAAATCGGGTATTACTTTTGCCAGTTGTTTCACCAAAAAAACGAAGAATTGGTGTGGTTACAAGTTAAAATTCAGAAAGTTAGGAATTTGTCAAGATATGCTAAGAACCATCAGTTTCAAATTGAAATTGGGCATTTTAAATCACTTTCAACCATTTACCTTCTTCGAATCAATGTTGAAGGCCAATACCACATAATAAACATACTTTAATAAAACATAGAATGAGTGGATGTATATGCATACATACGTGTATTTGCGTGTATCATTTTGATGATTCCACATCATCAACCATGACAAAACGAATGGCCTGAAATAATCATGAAATAAGAATATGTTTTTTTATGGGATCACTGCCCTAAATCATATAATTTTCGTCACTTTCTCGCACACTACAACTACCTCGTCTTCTGGAAGTGCCTCCTACTGATTTGGAAACAATTTTACTTATTAATTAATTTGTATTTGTGGCGTCATCTAATCGAGCCACGTATATCAATCACGAGAGCCGAGGTAGCCCGCAAAATTATCCGGGGAACAAGGGTGCTTTACAACAAATTAGAGAGATGCTTGGTGTACAGCATTGGTGTACACCAAGTTACATCATGGGACCCACGATTGTTGTGAGAGAGTTGTACACTAATGCTGTACAAACCGCTTTTTCCAACAAATTATTGGTCTTCCTTGCCCCTCAAGATCCGCGGGGTCGAATTATTCTCAAATGTCACTTACATTTGATTTTCTTCCGTACTCGGAAAGGTCTATGGTCTTGAGAACTATGAAATGAATATAATAGACATTAAAAAAAAAAAAGAATTATCTTTTACTTTTTTCAATTTAAAAGTAACGTTTATTAAAAATAATCTATTTGGGTCAAATGGACCTACCTGGAACACATTGTTGCGCCAGCAATTTGTTTGCAATCTGTCTGTTTGTTATAAAATAAGCTGACATAGCGTAAAAAATTACACGTGGATAGATGCCAACTTGTCTCTTAGGTGGCCCGTGTCATATTTAACTCAACAAGATGTATTGTATCGGGATCGAAAAATGTATGTGTGTCAAAATGTATGGATATACATGAAGTCGACGTGACCCATGTCATACAAAATGTATTTAAAAGAATTTCGAATTTATTTATTTAAATTATATAAATAGCTTAGATGTTGTAGGTAGAGCCTAAATTTATTTATTATTATTATTTTGAAAAAAAGTGGAGCTTGGCCTGAGAGCGGTCGCCTCAAAATTAGTAGGCCGTGTCGGCTCAATATGACACGTTTTAACCCTATAACCATATTATATGTAAAGGGGTAAGATGATATATAATGTATAAATTATTGGGTAAAGATATTTGTACACAATTTAATGTACCGAATTGTTTACACTCTCTCACATGCACGCGGGCTCCGGGTGAATAGAAAAATCCCAAGATGTGGTTCCCACCCCCTTATTATGAGTAGTCGGTAAGGGGTTAGATAAAAAAATTCGGTACATGTAACATGGTCCTAAATTATTATATGCTTTAATTTTTTTCTATTATTCATTGACTTGTAGTTGAATAAGGAATTTGAAGTAGCAAATTGCTTGCTCCCTCTTCAGCCTACCGAATCTCGAGGGTCAAGAACATGAAATTCCTGTTTCGAGCCCATACATCTAAGCCGGTTACTGGGTCGAGTTCTAGAGCCCATCAACAAAGTTCTACCAATCGCCCTGAGCCCAATCTAGAAAGTTCAGTGGGCTTGTAAAAAATTAATTGCAGCCAGTAATTTCCATTTAAAAGACTTTAAGTACGACTTATTTCAAATCTACGAGATAAGGTATACTTTCTCAAAAATTAGATATTAATTTAAATTTTATTTATTATATAATTAATTATAAAATATTTTATTAATTAAATATATCATAGTCACAATATTATGTAATTTATGGTCGTAGTTTTATATTAATCACAATTATAGACGTCACAATCATAAACAACAAATTTTATAGGCCACAATTTAATTCTCGGCCACATATCAAAAATTTTATGAATGACAACTTATTTCATGGTCACAAAATATTAAATTAATTGGTCACAAATTATTTTAGGTTGCACATTATCAAATTATTGGTCACAGCTTAACAAAATTTTAAGTCATTAATTATTTTTAGGTCACACGTTATCAAATTATTGATCACAGTTTAACAAATTTATAGGTCACACATTATTTATTGATCACAATTTATCTATTTCATTGGCTACGTATTATTTATTGGCCACAATCAACAAAACAATTTGTGACTACCACCAGCACCGCCTCCAGTAGCACAATCGTCGTCGCCACCTGTACCACCACCTCCACCTTCTCCTCAAATCCATTACCGTTAACTCCACCACCACCACCATGACCACCAACCACCATCTACACTCTTCACCACAGTGACCACCATCTCCACCTCACCACGCCACCAACCAAAAAAATCCCCAAACCTACCATCATTGTTGCCGTCGTTGCCACCACAACCACCGCCAACACTGCAACCTCAATCACCACCAAACCAAAACCACCATCTCCATCACAGCCACCACCACAACTAAGGGAATTAGTTGGAATGGCCACCCCTCAGTATCATTTTGTTCAAAAGGCCTTTGACCAAATTTTAAAAAATAAAAGAAATTTTAATTATTTTAAAGACTCAAAAGTCCACTTTACCCTTCCTTTATTTGACCAAATAAATTAAGGATTTTGTATTACTGACATAAAACCCTTCTTCCCCAAATTTACAATTGCAAAATTAAATCTTCTTCTCCTTCAAATTCCCAAGCACTTTTCATTTAAGTCAAAAACAATATTGCTTCTTCTTCTTTTGAGGCCAAAGATTGCGCAGAGTTTTAAAATTAACAGTTTTATCTGTCAAGTACTGAGGTTTGAATCTAACTTCCGTATTTCCAAAAAATGACGAGCTCACAGTTAAAAAAACCAATGTAAGTTTTCAAACCAGCAAGGAGTTCTATGTATAGTGTTCAAACTATGTTCAATTTTACCTGTACATATTCTTCTTCTTTTTGTCTAGTCCTTCTATTGAGTTTTTAAGTTTATTCTAATGAATATTACATTTTTTTTGCTATAAAGATCGTTTCTGTAGCTTTTATTTGAGTTCCCTTCGAAATATTTGCATTGAAAATTCATATTGGGGTTTGGTGGTTTTGAAATTTTGGTTCATCACTTGATGTTTAGCAAATTGGTTTTATTGAGTTCTATAATGATTTTTTGAGGGGGTTTCATTTTCTGTTTATTTTCTTAATTATGTAGTTTTGTATATTTTATATATGCTATTATTTGTATCTATTAAGAGAAAAATAAATTCATTGAAAATCTTATTACTATTTGTAGTCTAATTACTCATTGGATCTAATATTTGTAATTGTTCAATCTACTTTATTATCTCTAAAATTTGTTGAAGATTAATGTTTTATTGTCAAATTTAGTAGATTGCTAATTAAGTCCATATTCAGTTTACTTTATGTTCTATATATGTGTGTGCGCGCGCGCGCGGGTGTGTTTATTTTTGTGTTGTAAACTAGTTTTTGACTTGGACGAGTTTTTAGGTCGATATTCGTTGCATCGCCTTCCCCTCGCTATAATGGTATGAACAAATAATACACTTGACTTGTATTATTTTTTATTTATGAATTTGTGTTGTGAGATAATAATATNTGGGCATTCGAAGCGATTCCAACTTTGAGAAATGAAGTTTGCTACAAAATATCCGAATGCAATTCCAAGAATGGTCGCTTGGAAAATGTCGAAGAGGTTAGCTTCTGCAACCATTGATAACGTATTGGAATCGAAAGACGTAAATTGCCTCTTTTTTTTTTTTTAAGTTTAGTGGGGACAAATTGTGGAATTAGCTTAGCGAATTACTAATGATTTGCACGATTTAATATTTGCAGCTGGAGGTTAATTCTACATTGATTCCCACTAAAGCTGAACTCGATGAGGTTTATTGGAAGGAGTTGACACCGATCATGGAAGAAGATGAGAATGCTTCACACCATTCCGAAGGAGATGAGGTTGAACATGATGCTGAGCAACATCATGCATTCCACCAAAACTCTCCTAATATATCTCAACCACCATCGGTATCTTATGAGCTAAAAATAGCAGATTTATTGAGAACCGAAATGAAAAAACTCGAGAGAAGGCTACAAGTAGTCATTTCAAGTTTACATATTGTACATGTCCAATAGATTGATATTTTGCATATTTACGTATCGATATACACTCCATTCCTGTAACATAAAGTAGTTGATGTTGTTACAGTATAAAAATACACTCATTCAAATAATGACATTGAAATTGTTCCTGAGACACAGAAACGAGGTAGATGTCGTTCCAATACGAAAATTGCATGGATTAACATAACGATATTGAAATCTAAGTTTAGTGGGGACAAATTGTGGAATTAGCTTAGCGAATGACTAATGATTTGCAAGATTTAATATTTGAAGCTGGAATTCTACATTGATTCCCACTGAAGCCGAACTTGAGGAGGTTTATTGGAAAGAGTTGTCCGATCATGGAAGAAGATGAGAATGCTTCACACCACTCCGAAGGAGATGAGGTTGAACATGATGTCGAGCCACATCATGCATTCCACCAAAACTCTCATAATATATTTCAACCACCACCGGTATCTTATGAACTAAAAATAGCGGATTTATTGAGAACCGAAATGAAAAAACTCGAAAGAAGGCTACAAGCAGTCATTTCAAGTTTACATATTGTACATGTCCAACATGTTGATATTTTGCATATTTACGTAATGATATACACTTCGTTCCTGTGACATAAAGTAGTTGATGTTGTTCCAGTACAAAAATACACTCATTCAAATAATGACATTGAAATCGTTCCCGAGACACAAAAACGATGTAGATGTCATTCTAATACGAAAATTGCACGGATTAACATAACGATATTGAAATAGTTCCAGAAACACAAAACGGTTTAGATATCGTTTCAGTATCAAATATACACCACTTCACTGATTTTCATAACGATATAGAAGTCGTTAGACTATACATAACGACATCGAAGTCATTCTTTAAACAGGGCGAGCGCCTAGTATGAGCTAAGGCGCGCACCCGTTGTAACTTTTAATAGCTGCCCGGCACGCGCAGATGACTTTTACTTTCTTTTCAATTTAGTCTTCCAAGTAATTGCAACCCAGATCCTTCCACATACATCTTGCACAATTTACTCATTGTATATTGTACATCAGATCCTTACACTTTCTAAATTGTACATTTTATTCTCAAAAGCCACGAAATAAGAAAACGACATCCATGTTGTTTCAGTACATTTTTTTACGACACTAATAGCGTTACAGCTTCATATCATAATTAACGACAAATATATCATTTCAGTTCATGCGTAATGACATGGAACTCGTTTCAATTAAAATCATAACTAAAACGACATAGATATAGCTCTTTTTATGCGAAACACCATTGAACTCGTTTCAGTCAAAATGATAACTAAAACGACATAGTTATCATTTCTTTCATATAGAACGACAATGATATCATGATGTGTCGAACTCATGAAATAACATAACGACATTCATATCGTTTCGATACAAATTTTACGAGTTTGAACTCGTTTCAATTAAAATTATAACTAAAACGACATAAATATCGTTTCTTTTCATATACAACGACATTGATATCATTATGTATCAAACCTACGGAACAACATAACGATATACATATTGTTTCAATACAAATTTTACGAGATTGAGATCGTTCCAGTTCAAGTCATAATTGAAAGACATCGAAGTTGTTTCTTATAGCAGGTAACGACATTTATATTATTATGCATCAAACTCACGAAATAACGTAACGACATCCATGTGTTTCAATACAAATTTGTCGAGATTGAGATCGTTTCAATTCAAATCACAACTACAACGATATTGAAGTAATTTCTTTTCATATAAAACAACAATTATATCGTTTTGACTAAAACCGACGATTCGACCGTCCACGATTGCCGGTCATGTCTCCAACATACGTAGGATGATCAAAAGAGATTATTAAGTAGATTCAATCTTACTCAAAAGCACTATAGAAACATTTTTATTCTCATAGTTGTCTAGTACCATCAAACTATTTCGATAGAAATAAAGTATCTCAATTTGCTATTTTTAAGTCGTTCGAGCGATATCAACCCACTTGACGACTCCCTTTAATCGTCCTACGTATTTTGGAGGTATGTCGATGGCCGTGGACAATCGAATCATTGTTTTAGCATAAACGATATCAATGTCGTTAAAATTGTACTAAAATAATAAAGATATCGTATGTATCAAATTTATGAAATAACATAATGACATTAATACCGTTAGTACAAATTTGACGAGTTTGAAATCGTTCCAATTCAAATCATAACTATAATGACACAGATATCGTTTCCTTTCGTATAAAACGATAATTATATCGTTTTGACTTTTGGCTAAAAAAACGATTCGATCGTCCACGACCACTCACACGCCTTCAACATACGTAGGACGATCGAAAGAGATCATCAAGTGTGTTGATATCACTCGAATAACTTAGAAAGAACGAACGAAGATACTTTCTTTCGTTTGAATAGTTCAAATGTAGTATATAATTATGAGAATACAAATGCTCTCATAGTTTCTTTTGAGTGAGATCGATCCTGTCTGATAACCTATTTCGATCATCCTATATATGTCGATGCATATCGGGTGGTCGTAGACGGTCGAATCATCATTTTTAGCAGAAATGATATAATTATCATTTTATATAAACTAAAATACCTACTTGATGACCTCCTTGAATCGTCCTACGTATGTCGGAGGCATGTATGGTGGCCGTGGATAGTCGAATCATTATTTTTAACAAACCTGATATAATTATCATTTTATATAAACTAAAACGATATATATGTCGTTTTAGTTATGATTTAAACTGAAACGATATCAATATCGTTTAAATTGTACTGAAATGATAATGGTATAGTTATGTATCAAACCCACGAAATAACATAACATTCATATCGTTTTAGTACAAATGTAACGAGTTTGAAATCGTTTTAGTTCAAATCATAACTACACGACATAAATATCGTTTCTTTTCATACAAAACGAAAATTATATCGTTTTGGCTAAAAATTGTTCTGATTTAAATTGAAACTATATCAATATCATCAAAATTGTACTGAAATGATATGGATGTCGTTATGTTATTTCATGAGTTTGATACATAACGATATCAATATCGTTACATAATAACTAAAACGAGTAATAACTAAAACGATATATATGTCGTTTTAGTTATGATTTGAACTGAAACGATTTCAATCTCGTTAAATTTGTACTGAAATGATACGGATATGGTTAACTTATTTCGTGAGTTTGATACTTATGATTTGTTGTCGTTT
>CAIGRT010175118.1:0-17567 GCA_903798405.1 Fraxinus platypoda | reverse complement strand
ACCAAATGGATTAACTCGATTCAAGCAGCAAACGAGGAGCATGGATAAAAACGAGCATAACTTTCAGCTCGGTTGTCAGATTTTCATCCGTGAGTATAAATCTAGAATGTTTTTTGATTTTGCACATTTTGGTTGGATGATGTTGTCAAACTTTCATGGCCAAATTTCGTTGTTTTGGAGCCTGTTTTAGCATTTTCTATTTTAAGTTAGTTTAAAGATATTTTCCTTTTTTTGGTAATATTTTAATTTTATTCAGATTTTTTTTACATGTTAATTATGTTTTTTATTTTATCATGTTTATCTACTTTTTTAGTTTAAGTCAAACTCTATTTTATCAAGTTTATTTTGTTGTTTAACAAATTAAATATGATTGTTTAAGTCCGCCTATATAAGGCTTTATTCATTGTACAAACATTAACTTATTATTTTAGAGATTAATAATAACTTGAGATTGTTGCTTTCAATCTTGTTAATATCCCAAACTCATAAAAGATTTTCAATCTTTGTGAATCCCTTCAAGCCTTAGTTCTTGATTTATGAAATCATTGGGCTAAGATTATAACTCTGATTTTGGTTTTCTTGGGATTCGTATCAAATCTAGTATCGGTTCCAGGGTATATCCTGCGATGAGTTTACATCAGTTGGTATTAGAGCTTTGATTCTAAACTCAGAGAATGAAAAGTCAATTTTTTTTAAAAAAAACAAAGAAGAAGAAGAAAAAGAAAAAGGGAGCAAAGAAAATTCAAGAAAATGCTAAAAAAATTCAAAAACATTTTAAGGGTGTTTTCATTATTTCGCAATATTTTAGTTATATTGAGATTCGTTTTACATGATAATTATGTTTGTTATTTTATCTTGTTTATCTAATTTTTTACTTTAAGTCAAACTCTATTTTATCATATTTATCTAGTTGTATTACAAGTTAATTGGGATTGTTTGAGCTTGCATTATAAGGCTTTATTCATTATCACATTATTTGAGAGAATAATTATAAAGTGAGATTTTCGCTTTCAATCTTGTTCTTAATTGAAATTTCCCGAATTCATCAAAGATTTCCAATCGTTGTGGTATTCAACACTTCCAACCTTAGTTCTTGATTTAAGAAATCATTGGGTTAAGGTTATAACTCTGGTTTTAGCTTTCTTAGAATTTGTATCAAATCTTGTGTGGGTTCCAGTGTACATCCTGCAATGGGGTTCACATCATCAAGAGAAATCTCCTAATGTGTATCCCACATTTTGTACTTATACACATCACAAATTAGGTCATGCGCACAAAATGAGTTCTAAATAGAGTTTTGATTGTAAAAGGAAGCTACCCATCTGGCCGAAACTTGCACCACACGCATTGTATACTATCTCGTGCACATGTTGCTTGGCCACAATGGCATCGGGTTTGGTGAAAGCCAGGGTCGCATGTACAAGGACATGTTTGGCACGTCTTTATTCATCAACAAATCATCCTATATAGGCTACAACCTGTTAGACTTAGCAAAATAATAACTTGACATATGACCACTGACCAATCTACAACGACTAAATCCTAAAGACATGTAAAAGCTATACACGTGAATAACAAACTAAAATAGATTCCAAGTAATAGAAAAACATAAATACAATAAAATAACCAACAATCCCTCCCTTGAAATGAACATTTGCAAACATTCAGTTTAACAATTATACAGAACAAACCCACAAATTCAATTCTCCATATTGTAGCCTCCAAGTAATTTCCTCACCTTCAGAAAACTTGCAAATTTGGGGGCTTTAGTAAAGATATCAACTATTTGGTCTTCGCTTTTGCAGTAAAGAAGATCAATAACTCCGTCCTTGGAAAGATCACGCACAAGAAGTGGTATCTCACGTTTATATGCTTGCATCTTCCATGAAAAATAGGATTCATTGAGAGCTTGATTGTTGAACTATTATCATAAAAAACATAAGTAGAATTTGTTGCAACAAATTTCGCCTTGGTTGTTGATAGAGTAACTAATGTTTGCATCTTTGATGACCACAAAACAGCTGCAGAACCAAACATACATATCCAGATGTGCTTCTTTTGTCCTCCAAATGTCCATCATAATCACTATATGTAGACCCAATCAATTATGATATTTCATCACTTTTGTAGAAAAGCCCAAAATTAGTAGTACCAAGCAAGTACCGAAGAATCCTTTTTGCAGCTTGGAGATGAATCTCTTTTGGACTATCCATATATATGCTAATGAGACTCATTGTTTGCATTATATCGAGCCTTGTTGCCGTCAAATACATCAAGCTTCCAAGTACTTGCTTGTAAAGAGTGTTATTAACTCTTCTTCCTACTGGATCCTTTACAAGCTTCAATCCTTGTTCTACTGGAGTAATGACAGGATTACAATTTTTCATCCGAAACTTCAATAAAATTTCTTGAGCATATTTCCTTTGAGAAATAAAAATTCCAGCAGTAGATTTCGCTACATCTATGTTAAGAAAACAATGCATTAGCCCAAGGTTAGAGATATCAAACTCCAGCTTCATTGACTGCTTAAACTTTCAAACATAGCCCTGTCATTTCTTGTGTAAATCAAATTATCTACATATAATCATATCGTTAGCATTTTTCATTCTCCTTCTATTTTGTGTAAAGAGTATGCTCATATGGACATTTTTGAAAACCTTTCTTTAAAAAATAAGCAACTATACGACTATACCAAGCTCTGGATGCTTGTTATGGTTCATGAAGTGCCTTCTTAAGTTGATAAACCTTATGCTCACTACCTAATTTCACATAACTAGGAGGTTGATCAACAAATACCTCTTCTTGCAAGTCTCCATGTAGGAATGTCAATTTCACGTCCAATTGGAATATAGGCCATGAGTGTTGAGCTACCAACACAATCATCATTCTAATTGTGTCATGTCTTGCAATGGAGCGAACACTTATTTGTAGTCCATGCCAAACTCTTGCTTGTAACCTTTTCAACCGTACCATTCTCTTTTAACTTTGTCTCGTAAACCTACTTGACAACAATTATCTTTTGTCCTTTTGGAAGCTCAGTTAGCTCCAAAGTACTATTCCTTTCAATGGTTGAAATCTCTTCATCCATAGCCTTCTTCCACTTTTCTTCTTTGACAGCAACCTTAAAAGTTGTGGGATCACAATCTGAAAATCAAAGTGTAGTGGGACCTCAAAATCATCAGTTTCTGTTATCTCATAGTTTAACATCTCAACGCCTTTGTCTAACACGTTGAGGACGTGAATCCGCTATAGCATCAACCTATTCATCATTTCTTGCTGTTACTGATGAAATTTCAGAAGCTATGGGAGTTCATCTTGAGAATTCTCAAGAGCGGGGATTGTTGGAGCATGATGCTTAGTTTCCTCTTCATTTTCACTCTCAAATCTACTGGAACTTGGTATCCATCAGCATTGCTACTCCAAAACCATGTTTTTTGTTCATAAATAAATCGTCACGACTAATGAAATCACTAACACCAAAAAAAATACTTTCTCTTTGTCATCCAACTTTCTTCTTTTTTCATCTGGAATCCAAACACCCGAAAATAATAAACAGTTGGTCTATGCCAACTCCTTGCTTCTTCAGGAGTTATATTTTGAACAGCTAGTGGGGGCTCCTATTTAAAATATAAACATTACAATTAACCACTTCAGCCCAAAAACATTTCGGACTTCACTCCTCTGCAAAAGACTTCACACCATATTCAAAATAGTACAATTTTTCCTCTTGCAAACACCATTTTGTTGAGGTGTATAAGCTACAGTTAGCTGCCTTCTAATTCTGTGTTTGTCATAGAATTCACCAAATGCTTTTGAGCTTTATTCTCCACTAGGATTTGTGCATAATATTTTTATTGGAGTGCCAGATTTTTTTTTTAACTAGTGCTTTAAATTTTTGAAAAGTAGGGAAAGCATTTGATTTTTCTTGTAAAAATTAAACCTAGGTTTTTCGACTAAAATCATCAATAAATGATATAAAATATTGTTTACCACCGTTGAATATTGGATTTATCGACCCACACAAGTGCACTATGTCTAGCATTTTCTTTGCCCTTCAAGACTTCCCTTTTTGGAAGACATCTCGATGTTGTTTACTGATGGCACATTCTTCACTTAACTTTGAGGGTGGTGTCTCAAATTTTGGAAGGCCTACCACCATATTTTTTATTGCAAGGTCTGTAATCCACTAAAATTGAGATTACCATAGCGAAAGTGCCATAATCAAGTTGTCTTTTAATTTTGAAGAAGACATGAGTGTGGTGTGATAATGATACAATGGAAACATCCTGATTGCTGTGAATTTCCCTTGAGCATTAATTAAGCCCATTCTTTTAATCTGAATTCTGCATATTCCATCTTTGATAGAGATCTCTTATCCCTTTTCTTGAAGTTGGCCGGTACTCAACAAATTTGTTTTTAAATCAGGAACATAAAGAACATTAGAAATAGTTTGCATAGTATTTCCCTTTGTATGAATGATTACCTTCCCTTTTCCTATAACAGAAATAGTTGAATTATCTCCAAACTTCATTGTGTTACAGAAAGATTCATCCAAGTCGTAACATTTTTAATGAAGAAAAAACATGATTTTGGAGCAGCAACACTGATGGACAGTAAGTTCCAGCTGATTATGAGAGTGAAAATGAAGAGGAAATTACTTGGAGTCTGTACTATGGAGAATTGAATTTGTGGGTTAGTTATGCATAATTGTTAAATTGAATGTTTGAAAACATTCAATTTAAGGGAGGGGTTGTTGGTTATTTTATTGTATTTATGTTTTTCTATTACTTGGAATCTGTTTTTTATTCATGTGCATGGCTTTTACCAAGTCATTAGGATTTAGTTGTTTTAGATTGGTTAGTGGTCCCATGTCAAGTTGTATGGCCTATATAAGCAGATTTGTTGATGGATGAAGACATTAGTCAATTATTTCATTCTAGATTTTCCTGTTAAGATTTATATATATATGTTTTTTGATTATGTAACCTCTTATTATTATTCAAGGAAAAGAAAGGAAAAGGATGGCAAGAAAATATGGTGAAATTTTTATGGGAAAAGCCACAAAAATTGAAATGTGTCTAGAACCATATTTTTGGCATGAAAAATCACAAAATTAAGTATTTAGATTGTGGACAATAATCTCGTTCCGTTGTGATCAAGATTGGGACGATTGGAGAACACAAAAATGTAGAATTTGGAGCTTTGAAATGTAAGGTGATTCAACCACACAAAGATCTTGAAATTCGTGTTTCTAGTAAGAATCTTGACCTGTAATTCATGTTGATGAATGCTACGAATTCTTTCAAGTAAGTTCTACCATGCCAAACTCAGAAAGCATGCTAGTAAGATTTACAATAACTTTTCTTCGTTACCATCATACCCCATACTTTCTTCATCCACAATATACGCCCAATAATTAATATTGAGGGTTGTCTCAACCAAAGATTGAACGCTCATTAGCAAGCACTTAATATACACGTCCGAAAATTTCAACTACTTCAAGATTTGGACTCCGAATTTTCAACATTGGATCTACGTCAAAACCATCACATTGGCCTTGATAATCTTCGAAATAAAGAAGAGGCATCTTCTTCAAACTAGAGGAATGAATACTAAAGTTCTTAGTGCAGCTTAATCTCTAGATTTCCTATTGAGGGTTACCTAATGACATGTCATCAATCACAATTAACTCATATACATATTATCAATTGATTAACTCTTGAGTTGATTTCACTGTATCTTGTGATGAACTTCTAGATCACAACCCAAAAGGTGTAATTTTCTAATCGATGACTAAGAGAATAGACAATGTGGCATCTAGGATCCAGAAACTTCATTGCCATTTGGGTAAATATATATATGAATTCTTCAATGTCTGGATGTGAAGTCGATGTTTGGAAATCGGCTATTGGTTTGAGATGAATAGCCAGAACTTTGGGAAACAAGCTAAAAATATATAAAAAGACAAAAAAAGGTACAAGTAAAAAGACAAAATTTCCCCAACCTTCGTAAAAATAAATAAGAAAAAATCGAAAGATGTAAATAAAACAATTAAAATATTTGTTCATTTTTCTTCAAATATTTTTTTTTTCTCGTTTTGTTATTTTTTCCTTTACTTAGGTGGACTCTATGGTGGACAAATAACATGTAGTTGACATGCCACATGAGCTTTATGTTGTCCACGTTGGAAGTCTGTTATTATAAATTGATGACCTCGATTTTTGCGTAGTCAATAGATCCCGACTCCTATCAAGTATGAGTAGCATTTTATCTACACACTTGGATAAATCATTAGCAACATATGGCCTTCTTCAGATGTGAGAGAGGCGGTCGCGTACACTCTGACGGTCAAGTCAATCACTTGTATGAATATATTTGAGTGTGGGGCACACTTAAGACATGAGCCACAAATGTGTTCGGATACCGGGGGTAGAACCAATTTTATAGAAAGTAGAATGAGAGTGGAATGTAATAGTTGAGTATGCAAAATTACAACACCTTCAAATGGCACCAAGTGTTAATTTTTGATAGTAGAAGGGGAGAAATGATAATTGTTGGATGAAGAGATATATGACTTCATCTTAACGGCTGATGCACCTTGTTATAGGCATCATTATGTCAATCCTTGGCTCAAATGTATCTAATGATTCTGACTATTAGCCACCCTATGGCCAAGGCCTAACATGTAAGGAGTAGACTTGACTAGTTGACTTGGTGGGTGATTGTTATGAAAGGTCACATCAATCAATCATAGAAAATCTTGTACATTAGAAGATCTTACAGGGAACATGCCTCATATTCTTAGAGCCTATTCATCTCGAACTAGGCCTACAACGTCTCATATCGACTCACCTCATCCATGAGGGTTCGACCTCATTATGCCTCAACGGGCCAATAGGTAGATGTGGAGTGCGAGACTGGGTTCATTTATTATGTGGTTGCCATGTGGCCATTCTTGGAGCTTCGTTGGAAGAGGTATAATAATAGGGACCATGCTAGTGGTACATCAAGCTTTACATTTTGTTAAAAACATGTTCTCACTATTCATTCAATAATGCCTTCCATTCCCGATCATGCTAGTGGTACATCGGACCTTACATCGGGGGTTACACCCCCCTCACATGGGGGTGGGGTCCACTTGAATAAAAAAAAATTATTTCAGTGGATCCCACCCCCCATGTGAGGGGGGTGTAACCCTTGATGTACACCACTTGATGTACAAGTGGTATAACCCTAATAATATAGTCCACCAAGTCCATATATAAATATTTATATAATGTGCGAACTTTTTTATGTTGAATGGTAATATTCTGCTGGATAGGTGATTTAAAGATGACCCTTTAATTGTGAAGAGATAATGTAGCACCATGGTTCCCCAAGTTGAAGCATGGATATTTATATAATATGCGGACTTACTTTGTTGATGGTGCATGGTGACCTTTTGTGGCAGTTTGTACGAACATAAATGACGTATAAGCGAGGCCCTTGCTTGAAGATGAGCTTATGAGTCATACGAGCTTTTGATAAAGCTAAACTGGTTGATGAGACGAGGCCTTGCGTGAGGGCGAGCTTGTGAAAAGAAGTAGTTGATGAGGCAATATCCTTCGTGAGGATGAGCCTGTGAAAAGAAATGGTTGATAAAACTACCTTTCTTGAGGGCATGAGACTTAGCAGCTTTTAATAAAAATGGAATTTGCTGATGAGGCGAGGACCTTGCTTGAAGATGAGCCTATGTAGAGGCTACTTTTAGCAAGCTGATTTGATACAAGCGAGGCATTGACTTTTGACAAGAAATGGGATGGGTGACAAATGATTTGAGAATTTGCATCTTTCGAAGAAAAGGCAGTCCCTCACGTAGTTTCAATGTCCATGTTACCTGTGAATTAAATGCGCAATGACGAATTGTTTTTATGTCATCTAAGGCGACATGCTTTAGCACGTCATGCTTCAATCTTGGCCTTCCATTCAAAAGTGAAGAGGTGTCTTTTGCCTTCAACGGTTTGGATGGGCTGGACAAATGGATGTTTCAGATTAATTTTTTTTTTTTCTAACGAACACAATTCATCACCTGTGCCTACAAAAGGAGATATTTAACCATTTGTACGATTTTTTGACTTTGTGAAATCAAAGACTTTAAAACTGTCAAACTCTTCAAGCAAATTTCAGTGACTTTGTGCTTTTGTTTTTTTGGGAGACGTTGTGTTTATTTCTGGCTACTTTGTGCTTTTTTATGGTGAAACTTCTATTTTAGGTAAATTTCTGTTGTTGAAACTATATTCTTCATCTTCTTCCATTTCTTCTTCATCACAAAACCTTAAATCTATTAAAATTACCACTAGTTCTAAGAAGAAAAGTGTTGGGATTTCGTCGAGAGTATTGATATAAGGCTAATATTTGTCAAGGGACGGTATTTCGGATATTATCCCAATTGAGCGAATTAGAGAGGCAATAGGGGGCCTCATAGTGCTCTGATAATACAGAGGTGCCAATTGAGGAGGACTTGGTTAAGATTAGGGAGACTTTCAGGTCCTGACACAATCAAATTCTTTGTACTCCGAACGGATAACAGGGCCTTCTTCTCTTCTTTGGAGTTACCTCTATACCCCTTCTTTAAGTTTCTATTGCAGCAATATAACTTAGTCCCCACCCAACTTTTGTCAAACAAATGGAGTCGATTGACATGAGCCTTTCTTCTTTGGAAGAAGGTCGCTCTTAGCGACGATACGTCGGTTACATGTTTTTCAAACTCTTTTTCAACCAGGGGCCTCTGGTTGGAGGAGAGTGTTTCAAGGGGTGGTACTACATGAACTCCTGAAGTCTACATTCGCCCTGCATCTAGGACACCCCTATTTCTATCAAAGAGTAAAAGTACTCCTAGTTCGAAACTAAGGGGTGTGGCAAACTACTAATGGCGATGTGATCCCTAAGGTCATGGTACTGACCCAATATCATAAATTTAGTGGGTTTTATTTTCGAAGTGTCCATTCTCTTTTCTGTACTTTAATATTTTTCCAACTTGCTCATTATCTACATTCGATATGTTTGAGTTAGAACTCGCAGAGTGGGTCAACATTTGAGCTATTTATGATCTTACACTAGAAGCTTGTCATTTTAAGAAAGCCATTTCCAAATGATCTCTCTTCGTAAAAAGCACACTCATAGCCTCAAAAGGTAATAGTTTAATGATCCTTTGCTCTTTTTGAATGCTGAGTACTTGAATATCTCTTAAGTATTAGTGCCTTGTTTTGCTTTTAGAACAACATGCAACTAAGGAGTATGTTGAAGCTAGATATGTTCTTTATTAGGAAGGATGCAAAAAGAAGGGCAAAATCCTAAACACCAAGGAAGAGCTTGACTACGTGGATTTTTCAAGGCATCCTGCCGTAGCTAGAAGAGTCTACCACAAGTATCGAACAGAGAAGTATGTCTTGCATGTCGAGTCTTGTGATTTGATTGAACTGATGGAGGCAGGGGTTGCCTTTCAAGCTTACGCCACAGGCTTCACTTTGGCGGCCCAAATGGAAATGGGACAACTCCCAAAGGAAGAATAAAGAATTCGTCAAGAAGACAGTGGAGGCGAAGATGATGATATTTGAGGCCAGAAAGTTGGAAGATGAGGTTAAAGTTGTTATATTTCTTTTTTGTAGAAAATTAAACTTTAAAGAAGGAAGTCCATCTATTTAAGTCTAAAGTTAATGCTCTAACAAAGCGGGTGGAGGCCTGTAACCACTTGCAAAAAATGGCCTCTAATGCCTTAGTTGCTACAAATAAGGAGAGATGAGAGCTTAAGGTCCAGGTTGAGGGGCTTGTTGCTGAGGCTACTGATCTGAAGCGGCAAGTAGAGGTTGTTAGGAAGGTTACAATAAATGAATACTTAAGCACTTTCATGAAACAACTGAGTATGATAGCCTTTGCATTTACTGAATGAGGGTCACATATGAGGAAGTTTTCAATGGAATGGTCGAACTGCACCTCACTGTTACGTGTCATCTATG
Organism: Fraxinus platypoda; assembly: GCA_903798405.1. Classification (NCBI taxonomy): domain Eukaryota; kingdom Viridiplantae; phylum Streptophyta; class Magnoliopsida; order Lamiales; family Oleaceae; genus Fraxinus; species Fraxinus platypoda. The sequence continues at coordinate 7,572 of CAIGRT010175118.1, read as the reverse complement.
AAGGAAGAATTTCTTTTGACAAAATTGGTAACTCCAGCGATAGACCCCATTGACCTCGATATTGAAGATGATTTAGATCAACTAGAACACCTTGCTGCTTAGGCCACATTCTCTTTCCTTTTCATTATTATAATTTCTGAGGCACTTCGCCTCCTCTTTGTACAAATCTTGAAATTATTAATGAATTGCCTATTTTTCCATTCAGTTCTTCTGTTTGTACTTTTTAATAATTTGCACAATTACAACTACTTCCTCAAATCATATATGTGAACATAAAAACCATTCAAATTTGGTCGATTCTTCCAAATGAGCCATATTATAGGCTTGACTAATCATTGACTTAGCACGTAATATTTCTAAGTATGATTACTTTGATTTAAGCAATACAACCCGAACATCAATATTTAGAACATGATTGCTTATTCTTGATGAACTTAAATAATTCAATCATAATCGTCTCTTCCTTAATTAGGCTCAGCCATGATTACTTAGGAACTTCTTAAATCCCACTGATAACTTAGTATAGATTTAACAAAATATTAGGACCTCGACAAACGTAAGTACCTTTTGAGAAAAGGCTACCTTATTTGGAGCATCGCGTTAACATATGCTTCACAAGGTCTGAGGAAGGCTTTTTGGGATGTTTTACACCTCAGCCGTAGAAATGATTGCACTTCCTTGTATGGTGGATGGTTCATCCATGTTAAGGGCTTCTTCTGTGGTAGATGGTTTATCCATGGAAAGGATAAAGAGTTCGTCTTCTTAGGTTTCAAGGTGGGCTCCATTGGGATGTATTACACAACTTCTATCAAAGCAATAGACTTCCTTGCATGGTGGATGGTTTATCCATGAAAGGTATTATGAGTTCATCTTTATAGGTTTCAAGGTGGGCTTCATTGGGATACATCACACCTTTACTGTCGAAGTGGTAAACTTTCTTACATGGTGGATGATTCATCCATATACCTTCACTTCTCCCATGGTAGATGGTTTATCCATGGAAGGGATTATGTGTTCATCTTTGTAGGTTTCATGATGGGCTCCATTGGGATGCATCAGAAATCTCATGTTGAAGCAATAGATGCATTGTCAATGGTTTATCCATACCGATGGCTTCTCTTTTGGTGGATATTTTATCCATGGCAGGGATCATGAGTTCATCTTCTTAGGTTTCAAGGTAGACTCCATGGGATGTATCACACCTCTCCTATCGAAGCAATAGACGGAACGGTGGGCGACTCATCCATGTCAAGGGCTTCTCCTAAGATGGATGGTTAATATATGAAAGGGATTATGATGTCTCTACAAGTAGAGGAAAGATACTCTTTTTAGAGGACTCCATCAGCTCGTTCAGAATAATGTAATCAAAGATACATGTGATGAAATTTGTTTCATTGATGAGAAATTTTTATCCGCCGAAAAGATTACCCTTCTTAATTGTTAGAATTTGCATAGATGCTCTATATTCCAAGGATAAGGATGTGCCTTTTCATCCAAGTCTTCAATTTGTATGTTCCAGGTTGTAGTTCTTCTTTGATGCGATATAGGCCTTCTTAGTTGAGGCCTAAAGTTCCCATGCCTCTAGTTCTTTCGACGAGAGAAATACCTTTCTGAAGACTATATCACCTATGCAAAATGACCTCTTCTTCGCTTTAGCATTATAGTAGCAGGTCATCTTTCCGTTGGTAAGAGGCAAGCTTCACTTTTGAATCATCCCCCATTTTTTTCAAGGAAGTCAAGTTCATACATTCTCAACTCGTCATTGGAAATCTTGTTGAAATATAAGCGACAGGGTGAAGTAATCCTACCTCCCGAACTCATACTTTTGGTCCCACGGGCTATAGAAAAAAAGATTTCTCTAGTAATAGTTCGGCTCATGGTGTAAATAGCCCACAACATTTGAGGGCGCTCGTATTGTCATGCTCCTTTGGAGGCATTGAGCTCTCTTTTTAAATTGTACTTGATGATTTTGTTGACGGCTTTCAACCTTGTCGTTTATGATAAGTATATTTTATACACTTATTCGAGCGTTAAAATATTGACATTTCGTTGTTCTGTTGATAAATTATAGCCTAATCTTGAGAATATTTCATTTATTAGGAGAAACTCAAAGATTGGACGTGAAATTAGAAGAAAAGGAGCGAAAACAGCGAAAAATGGCGAAATTCAAAGTTTGAGGATCAAATTGCAAATATCCAATAGTTGATTTGGACCACAAAACGATAGCTGAAAATTGCTAGGAGTCAATTGGATGTAGTTAGAAGACAAAAAGGAATGAAATATGATCAAAGTATAACAACTCAATTTCCAATTGCGCAAGTTATATTCCAAAGTTTTAAACAAAGATTGAAACCCATTTTTGGTAATAAAAGTTTGAATTGGAAAAATTATATTTCTGAAAACGATATAGCACTTTGAGTTAGATTTTTAATGCAGTTCGAAGTGTCTCAATTTGATATCGAGAGAGAAAGTTATGACAAAAATACTAACGGATGTGCAGAGATTTTTACATGTGCTCGTGATGGCATCTTTTCTTATTCGATTTGAACGCTTTTGGAAACCAATTTGGACGTAATTTTCAACCTAATTCCTATAAATACCTAACAGCAGAATACATTGGGGGAACCTCTCATACACCATTATTCATCAATTACATCAATTAAAGAAAGGTAAATTTATTGATCTTGTGATAAATTAAAGACAATTTCAAGATTTCATCAAATTAAATATTCAACATTAATTTTTGGGCAAAGAAGAGAAGACACAATTGGAGATTCGTCAAGAAACCATTGAAGAGATTAAAAATTTCAAGATTCATTTTCATCTTCTCAATTTATTAACAATCCGGGTTTTGTTTTTCTAATTAATTATGATTTCTTGTGATTTTGTAATACTGGGCTATGGTTTCAATTACTAAGACATTGATGAACCCTTATTATGATGTTTTAATATAAATTAAATAATTTGACGTCCAATATGTGTTTGTTCTTGGGTGATTGTTATAGGATTTAATCTCTTTCTAATTTGATTTCAAGAGAAACAGTAAGATAGATAGCAATTTATAACAACTATTGTAAAGTTCGATAGGGGATAGTGTTGGATTATTTGTGAATTTTATTGATTTTGAGAGAAATAATACGATACAAAGCACATTATAACAACCATTGAAAAGTTTGATAGGGGATAGAGATATACCGCTATACTTTGCATGATTTCTATGGGTGTTCTAGTATTTTTAATGCATACTTTCATGTTCGTATCTTTGATAGAGATATAGAAAGGTCACATGACATGAAATATTTAATTGACATCAAGAGATTCTTTTAGTTAAGTTAGGAACATTGATCAACCAGAATGTGCACATAGTCATATTATTAATTTGCATTAAGATCGATTAAGTCATAGTAACCATCCAGTCTAAATTTACAAAATCTCAGAATTTGCTCATTAGAATTGTTGGTTTAATTGTAGCTGAGTGTAAGGAAAAAGAGATCTTGATGGGGGAATATATGATTCTATCAGTGGTAAAGAAAACAAATCCAGCACAGCTTACCTAACATTTGGGCAAGCTAATTGTCATTTAAGGATGGACGTAATAAATATGTTCTAGAACGCATTGTAGTTTTTTGGGAAACCAACTGACAATCCTAATGCTCATATATCGAAATTTTTGGACAAGTGTGCAACAAATTGAATATTCAACATTTCTAGTGATGCAATTCAACCAAGGCTATTTCCTTACACATTGAGAGATTCGACTAGGGAATAGTTGGACATATTTCCACCTCAGCATCACTACCTGGGACAGTTTAAGCTAGAATTCTTGAATAAATATTTCCCACCAAAAAGAATTGCCAAGTTGAGGGGTGAAATCACTGCATTTTCTCAACTCGATTCAGAATGCTATTATGAGGTATGAGAAAGATATAAAGGTTTGCTTCGACAATGTCCTAACGTTGACTCCGCCTGTGATGGGTCAATTACAAGAAGGACTATAGATTAGGTTTATCAGATAATGGAAGATTTGGCATACACCAGTGCATAGTGGCCGACTAAGAGATCAGGTGGAACACAAGCTGGAGGGATGCATGATGTGGACATGTCTACAGATAGGCACAACTAGCAGCACTAACTAAAAAGTAGATAATTGGGCGACCAATCAAATAGTGAATGCAGTTCAAGCAGATGGGCCGAGATGAAATCATTATAGTGGAAATCACGAAAGCGTGGATTGTAATGTGGGAAGCGAATTTGTTAAATTAGCCAAATAGATAAATTACATGCAGAATTACTCGAGGCAGCTAAATAATCCACATTCCAACACATACAATCCTGGTAGGAGAAAGTTTTTTCCCAACTTCTCGTACAATAATAATCAATCTTCTCAAGGTGCACCAACTAATAATCATTATACTACCATGTTTTCAATAGCTGAAAAGAAAGCATTCATGGGAAGAAAGCATTAAGTAAATTGGCAACATCATCAACTAAAGCATTGAGAAAAATAGCAGAAGCATCAACTAAATTCATGCAACAGATTGAGAAAAAATTTCAGATTCAAGGGGCTGCTATACAAAATTTGGAAAATCAAATGGGACAAAATGCAAAGACACTTTCAGAAAGACAACCTGGAACTCTGCTAAGTCATACTGAGATAAATCCCAAATAGCAAGTAATGGGAGTGAGTGTTGTACAGAACAAGCAAATTGAGGCAATTACTACGCAAAGAGGGATTCAACTTCTAGAAAGTACAGCTAAAAGACAAGTGGTAGTGAATGAAAATGTACCTTCTACAGATGAGTAGCAAGTGGATCGGTCTGAAAAATTAGCAAAAATAATTTTAGATTAGAATTCAGATAGTCCACGGGTTAAAGTAACCATTCCTATCAAAACTTGAAAAACAATTCACCTCCTATCACATTTCCTCAAAGACTACAAAGTAAGAAACTCAAAAAACAATTTGCAATGTTCGTGGACATATTCAGAAAGTTTCATGTCAACATTCCATTACTTGAAGCCATATCACAAATATCGAGTTATGAGATCTTGTCAAATAAGACGAAGCTCACTGAATTTTAAACCATCAAGCTAAATGAGGAGTGTAGTGCCATCTTGAAAAAAAAAAAAAATTACCTCCTAAACTAAAAGATATAGGGGGTCCCAAAAAACAATAGGAAATGACTCTACTTTCAGTTGTTTACATGATTCCAGAGTAAGTATAAATTTAATGCCTTTTTCTGTCTATAGGAATTTAGATTTGAAAGAGCTAAATGACACAACAATATCCCTTCAACTAGAGAACAGATCAATCAAATACCCTCGAGGAGTGTTGAAAACGTGCCATTAAAGTGAGTAAGTTCATATTTCCAATCGACTTCGTTGTCTTAGACATAGAAGAACCATGGGATTCAGATTCACTAATCTTGGGACAATCCTTCTTATCTACAAATCGGTCTATCATGGACTTTGAAGCAGGCAAGCTGATCTTGAGGGTGGATGATGAGCAAGAGAAGTTCAAAATCTTTACCATTGTTGAGAAACCAACCCATGAAGAGAATAGTAGAAAGTTTAAGGAGAAAGAATAGAAAGAGCATTTAAAGTGCTAACATAAAAAAGAAGTATGTGGAATAGTTGGAAACTTCAAGGATGAAAAAAGAGTTCTTCATGTGTGGAGAATCAAAAAAGGAGTTGGCAATGCTGAACATAGTAATCAAAACTTTGTCGGTGAAATCCATTTTGAACCACACGTAGAGTACAAAGTCTAGGTAAAGACTTTAAATTAAGCACTTATTAGGAGGTAACCCAATTTCTAACACTTTTATTTATTATGCTTTTATGTATTTGCATTGCATGTAGATTGATAGGTTGCATTAGTTTTTGGCATATTTTGGTTTAATAAAAAAATATTTTGAGTCAAAAACAGTAGAAATAGAAAGTAGTACATTTTTCAAGGCTCTAGGCGAAAACAAAAAGTGGTTATCATATACACCACATTAGCTTTTGAACTATTTTTTGACTCTTTATATTTATCTTCTTCTTTCAAAGGTACAGAGATATCGAATGAAAGGAAGATAAACTGAAGAATGGAATGAAGTGAGTCTACTTCCAATATCAAACAAAAATTTGGGGAGTGCCTTCTATCTTTCTTTCCCCGCTTATTTATGTTGCTAAGTTATACATTAAGATGAGGACAATATCAATTTTAGGTTTGCAGGTAGGAAAAATATTGAGTTTTTAGTTTTATTATTTATGTGATTGTGTACTTATTGCTTTATTATATATAAAAAAATGATTTTTATTTTAAATTTCAAAAAAAAAAAATTCGTGTTTATCGTTTCCTTGTCCACGGTTGGTAGCTAGCCGACAATGCTGAATGAAATTTAAATTATGTGTTGATTTATGAGCTATGGATAGGTTACAAGCTTAGATTAATTAATTCTTATTCATGTAAAACTTGATACTATTTGTGTATATGAATTGAGTTTTACATTATAAAGTAATGACACCATTCATATGTTTGATAAGTTATATTTCATATTTTTAGTCGAAAATTGAGATCCATTTTTCACATAGTAAACGTTCGAATTGGAAAAATTATATTTCTAAAAAAGTTGTATCCCTTTACGTTATCTTTTCAACACACTTGGAATCATCTCAATCGGATATTAGAAGAGATGAAAACATGCACACGCTAAGGCAACTTTCCTTATTAGATTGGAACTCTTTTGGAAACCAATTTGAACGTAATTTTTAACTAATTTTCAACTCCTATAAATACATGACAGCAAAATACATTAGGAGAACTTCTCATACACCATTATTCATCAGTTACATCAATTAAAAAGAGGCAAATTCATTGATCTTGTGAGAAAATGAAAGGCAATTTCAAGATTTCATCAACAACCCTTTTTTTTAGCAAATAAGAGAAGACGCAATTGGAGATTCATTAAAAAAAACCATTGAAGAGATTCAGAATTTCAAGATTCATCTTCATCTTAATTTATTAACAATCCTGGTTTTGTTTTTCCGATTAATTATGATTTCTTGTGATTTTGTAATGCTACTAAAATATTGATGAATCCTTATTATGACGTTTTAATATAAATTCAATAATTTGACGCCAAATATGTGTTTATTCTTGGATGCTTGTTATATAATTTAATACCTTTCTAATTACGTGATCACTAATTTGATTGATTTTGAATTTTATTGATTTCAAGAGAAACAATAGTGATAGCACTTTATACTAGGGTGAGAAGTCCTCCAGATGGTATACCGACATGGGCTGACCAATCTCTCCCATCCTCATCCAAAATAGGAGACCTTTAATCATGAAATGGGACAAACAATTCATGTAATTGCATAAAATGTATAATAAGATAATTACTTATCAATACTTGAAAAATATTTAAGTTTTTCCACTCACAAACTATTTACGGGACGATAAGTTCGGCTGGTGAGCTGTCCCAATCTCTTCGCTACCTCCTGATATGATAATAAATTTAGTCAGGTCAAAACTCAATTCACAATTTTAACAATAACCAAAGTAGGATAACCATTTCACTTCTCTTT
>CAIGRT010175095.1:0-11767 GCA_903798405.1 Fraxinus platypoda | reverse complement strand
ACAGACACATAAGGGGGGTGGGAGGGCGGGTGGGTGGAAAAATCATTTTTTTATTCACATGGGGCCACCCCTATGTGAGTAAAATTCAAAATTATGTTGGAAAATCTGTGAAAATTTTCTGTACTCACAGCATTTTTGATGTCTCGGTTAGTCACCCATATGGGATGCAAGAAGACAAAAAAGAGCCCACCTAACCAATCCAAAATGATAATAATAAATAATAGGAAAATTTATAGATGGAGTCTCTATTTTAGTGAAATAGTAGGAAGGTCCCAAACTCTAATATTTTTTCAGTCTCAATCCCTAGCCTTTTATTTTTTTTTAATATGTAAACTCTTGTTGACAATTTTAACCTTGTGTTAAAAATTTAATTTTTATTTATTTTATTTCCTTTTAAAGAAATATAAGGATAAAATCCTCTTTCTAATGAGATATTGAATTTTAATCAAAGATAAGATTAAAATTGTTTATAAAAAAATTTGGGGACTGTAACTGCTAAAATAATAGGTTAAATACAACATTTTCCAATTAGTTAGGGATCCCAATTATAACTCTTCCTAAACAATAAGGTGCATTGTTATTCCTCCCCCTTTTTCATTTTTATTCCACCAATTAAGGACACTTTTCCACAGTATAAATGTGAAATTCAAAAATATAAACTCGATAAAATAAGAGAAAATTAAAATTATAAATATATAATATTATTCACTTCTAGTTATTTATCCTAATGCAAGAGTTCCATCTATAAGTCTTGGGGTTACATTCACCAATGATCACCCAACTTTAAACTTAGGCCCTGTTTGGGCGTGATTGTGGAGAATCCAAAATCAATTTTCCTGTCATTTCAGCCGGGCCCACGTAATGTAGTCTTTGTCCTTCAATGCAAAGCAACATGTCCAAAAGTCATATTTACCCTCTAATTATTGCAACATGTGTGCTGAAAATTCAAATGGAAGGGCATAAAGGGAAAAAGTGTCTGACATTGAATTCAGTCCATTTGGTGAAAAATTGACCATTGCACGCATCAGCGGTCCAAAAATCACTTATTGCCAAAATTTAAGTGCGCCCAAATAGGGGCTTATTGTCACAATGATCATTCAATTTGATTTTGTTTCATGGCCACTCAATTTCTTTTCACCATTTTTACTAATTTTAAAAGGGGTAAAACAGTAACTTTGTATTATATATATATAATAAATTTTAAAAAACAAAAATAATTTTTTTTAATTTTAAAAATGTTTATTTTAAAATAAGTTTCTATTTTATTTTATTTTCTTAAGTAACATTTTTTTTTAAAATAACTTTTTATTTTTTTAAGTAACTTTTTTAAAATTTATTTTATATATAATTCAAAGTTACTGTTTTACCTCTTTTAAAATTAATGAAAATGGTGAAAAGAAGTTGAGTGGTCATATTAAAATGTAATATGAAATTGGGTGACCATGACGAAATTTTATTTGAAATTGGATGATTATGGTGAAATAAAATCAAATTAAGTAACCATGATAATATTAGATATAAAATTGGATGATCATGGTGAAATAAAATCAAATTGAACGACCATAATGACACTAAGTATAAAGTTGCATGGCCATTGATGGATTTTACCCTTAAGTCTTTGATGGTTTTTAATTACAAAAATGAGAAGATTTATGTGATGACATGCTTCTCGATCAATTTTCTCGTACTCTCGCAGATAACTCCTCTTAATTTACAAGATTGCTGCTTCGCTTCTTGCTACTTGTTTATTTAACAAATAGAAATCTTTAATAAAATAACTTATCGTTTTTCTGAAACATATTTTTTTATGTACTTGTTGCATATTGTGTTTGATTACGAACTTACTCAGCATGATTTACGTACACGACTCTCTAAAAATCTATTATATATTAAAAAATAAATAAAACGATTTTAAAGTCAATATATTGTATAATTAAATTCTACATAGTCGAGTACTGTGTAAAAACATGTGACTTTGAAAGGCGTAAATAAATTAAAAAAATCTTTATTTACTTCTTCAAATTCTCACTTTTGCCATTCAAGAATTCCATCGTCCACATCACAAGTCAAGAACATACCCAAATTCCCACCACACCACACCCCACCCCACCGCCACTCACTCACACACGTTTCTTCAGAAGCATCCCATTCTTGAATTTTGTTAGTTTTATACGCACAATTCATTCTACATAAGAGACTCTATAATCTCTCTATCGCTCAAGATCTCACATAAAACTCGCTCTCTCTCTCAAGACTGTACCACCATGTCTGCGGTGGTTGCAGACGCCTCAACAATGGCAGAACACACTAAATACAGAAAGCCCAGAAGCCAAAACCACCTTCCCTCCTCCTCCACCGCCGCCGCCGCCAAGAGAAAGAACTTAACAACGGCAACATTCAGAGGACTGGGCTGCACTGCCTCCTCAAAGGTCTCAGTTCCTGCAGTGATAAGAACATCGGCCAATTGGAATGCTAACAAGGTGAAAAAGAAGAAGGTAAAGAACAAGAAAATCAACAATGATAACAACAAATTACACACTGATAATTCTACTGCTGCTGTTATCGTTACAAGTAACATAAAAAATAACAATAGCCCATCACCAAATTCATCACAGCCGTTGGCTGTATCATCAAATTGTGGGGGTTTACCTGATGTATGGCGTGGTCCTGGGAATCGGCTCACCGTGGATGCTGCGTCTGCGAATTGTGTTGTTTCAAGAAGGCCTGCAGTTTCTGCCAGAAACAAAAGTGATGGGGTTCATAGAATTATTCATAGTCAGAGGGAGGTAATTTTAAATTTGCTCTATAATCAAATCATTTCGAATATAATCAATTTCTTGTTGAATGAAGTTCAAAGAATGTTGTGTATTACTTTCTTAATCTTGAGAAAGAAAATGGTTCTTTATCTTGATCTAGTATCAATTATTAGAGTAATTTGGGAATCGAGATTGCATTGGTACATTTGTTTTTCATTTGATTTTTTTGGCTGAAGTAAGACTTTAGAATGAATTCGATTTATCAGTTTTAAAATTTGATTCTATGTGTATTCTTCACCAAATTCTGCAAGATTACTATAATAACTTGCTCCGTTATCTTTCTTGCCTATCTTATGAGAATAATGTCATGGTTTTGTTGAAGATAAGTTGAATGAATATATTTGATCCCTATCTAAAAACCTAAGCAAAGCAGGCAAAGGCCCGGGTTCAAGTCTGGCCGATACCCGTTTACAAAAATTGTGCACACAAGGCTTTAAATGAAATATGAATTCGGCCTGCATGTGATATGGTCGTGTTGAAGACAATTTGTCTAAATAAATTTGTAAGGACGGTCCTTTTTTCTTCTTTTAGACTTTCCTCAATTATTTCTAGGAGTTTCTGTAACTCTGTTTGCTGTAATTTTCATGTTTTCAAGTGTTATTCACCTTTTACATGCTTCAAAACGTTAAGGTTGTACCCCACTTGGAGATTCTTTTGTCAAACTATTTATGCATAATATGGTTAGTAATTTTATGTATACGACAACCTGAATTTATTTGTTCATTTTCAGCATTCTTCATATAGTATGAGGAGAATGGTGACCTCTGAAGATATCCCCTTCCGCGATCCTGACATTGCCTTGGGAATGCAATGCTCTGGGGCAGACGTTTCAAGATCTAGATATCATCGCCATCTCAGACATGATTTTCATGATGGATTTGCGGAGGTTCGTTTAATCTTAGGTTCATAGGGAGCCTTATCCTATTTAGTGAATTTAAGAGCATTTCGATTATAGATTCATTTTTCATTTTATTGAGTAAATTGAATTTCATGAAATCTTATGCACTAAACCCATGCTTTGCTTAAAGATTAAGTTTCTTCCTTAATATGAGTTAGCCTCGCATCGCCACTTCCTAAATTGTATTCTAGATAAAGGATCTGAAAGTTATGCGATTGAGATAGAAAGTTCTCAGAGGAGTGTTACATTTGACTAGTTAAGTTGAAGCACTTGAATTGCAGGTTTTATATCATTGTAGTGTGTTTTCTTGTATAACAAATGTTGGTTTACAAAAAAATAAAAAATTCCTAAACCCTATTCCAATAGATTTGAAGTCAGTATGTTCCACCACTCCATTGGATTCATTGCGAATTTCACATACTGCCACTCAGTTTGGTGTAAAATCATGTAACCCCCCCCCCCTAAAAATTCTGTAACTTTTGAAGTTCATGTAGAGTTTTTTCATCGGGTAGTGAACTGAAATACCGTTTGAACCAATAGTTTGAGGTCGAGTATGGCGACTGCTCTCCAGATTTATCCTAAAACTAGTATGGATTCAAGTGTAGATTATTCAAATTTGCATGTTGCTTCTACATTGAACTTTGAGGTCAATTAGGAAGATTCTGAAGCAAATATGAAGAAATGTTTTTCATCTTCAATTAGAAGACTTAGGTAAGAACCAAGAAGCAATGCTGCTCATTAGTAGAAATATCTGTCTGGGGGTAATCTTTATGCATTTGTGGCCAAAAATCGTGCTCTTCTACCATATACGTCTTCTTCATTCCCTTGAAAATCGAAGTTACAGAATAGATTCTGATGAGCACACCTTAGCAGTGATGATTCATCTAGCATTATGATCTTTACTACGATAATGGTGTGAATACATCAAATTACTGTGTGGATTGGACTTGACTTGACTCTCTACAGTTCCATTACATTTGGTTGTAGATTGTAATGCTCCAGAGTAGTCTGCTGATGGGGGAAAGATCAGAACAACCCGATCAATACAGGGGTTGGAGACTTGATGTTGATAACATGTCATATGAGGTATATCAGTAACTTTATGAATGCCTTTGTTCTATAAGACATTCATCATTCTAGTACATGTTTGGTCCCCACGGTATTTTAACTTCGTTGTAAATGTCGTTATTTTGGTGTAACAAACAGGAATTACTAGAACTTGGTGACAGAATTGGGCATGTGAGCACTGGACTGAGGGAGGACGAGATATCCTGCTGTTTGAGGAGGACTAAGGTTCCAATGTTAGATAATTTATCATCAAATTTCCCTACAGAAACAGAAAGGAAATGCAGTATATGTCAGGTTGGTCTAAAGAAATTCATCTCAAGCATTTTCTTGATTTTCCCCCGTTTATCTGTTCTTTTTTCTCCGATTGTTCGTGTTATTTTAATCAAACCACTACGGATGCCCTTGTCATGATTCACATCGTATTTTTATTAGATTTTTTTCCCCTGATTTTTCTTCTCAGGAGGAATATGGGACTGATGATGAAACAGGGAAGCTGAATTGTGGACACTTCTATCACATTCAGTGCATAAAGCAGTGGCTTGTGCAGAAAAATATTTGCCCTATATGCAAAAAATCAGCTATGCCTCAAACCTAGACCATAATCTTGCATTTCTCATACATCCTTCTGCTTTTTAATTTTTATTCTATAGATTGAATTCATCATCCTTTACCTTTATAGAAAGGTAAATCTTTGATGTGGCATTTCAATAAATAATTTTCTTTATCGAGTCGTCCTGGTTTTTGGTTGGCTGCCGAGGTGTGGATAGAAAGCCGAAACTAAGATTCCGGTTGAGATCACTATAAGCTGAAGATCTAGCTTTGCTATCACTCTCTCTGATTACACTTGATTTGAATATAAATTTGCAATTGGTTCTGTCAGTTCTTCTCCTGCTTGCAGAATATATATTTTTGGCATGCTGCAAATTTTTGCCTTAGAATAGAGAAGATAATTTTGTTAATTTTAATTCTCCTGAAAATTACTCTGAAGTGAAGATGTTTCATACTAAGTAATCTGAAATTCTAACATGGTGAACAATGAAAAATATGGGTTTTATTTCTCGAAAATACTCATTTTCACCTAGTTTTTGTAACAACAAATGGGAAGGATAAATGAAGTACTTGGTTTTATATCCCAATTTTCATAGAAAGGAAGGAAAATTTTGCACCATTAGTCCTCAAGTAATGGACCTTGTTATAATCTAGTCCTCACCATATTTTTCTACAACACCATCTCAACCTTCTAGTTTAGTATGGTTATGGGTTCTAAAGGAAGAAGAAACAGAGAAGCAAGTTAGAATTCCTGAACAACTGCATTCAAGAATGGGTAAGCAGTGCTGATAAACTCATATATAGGATTTCATATAAATATTAGGACACGAAGAGAATTCAAATAGAAAAACATCGTTGGGATCGTCTACATAAAACTCGACTAGAAACAAATTGATCTCCGTTCTTATCAAATTTTGGGTCGTCTACATTTTTTATATGTAATGACTAAGATGCAAGTGCTATATTATATGGTGTTAAAAGATAGAAGTCAAATTCCATAAACAAAATGCAGGAAACTTCACTACCAGTCTTAACAAAAATAAATCGAGTCTTGTTCTAATTAAAATTTTGGGACATTTACATTTCAAATGTGTAAAACAAAAGTGCAATGGGGTAAGAAGCATGGACTTTATAAAGATATGATATACTTGATCACTGTGTAAATAGAAGTTCAAGGCTGAGAACCACTCATGGATACACATGATGTGAATCCTGGAATTAGATGAACAACAAAATGTTCAAGGTCAGTCCAATTGAAACAAAATGAAAGTTTAGTAAGGCCCATTTTACACGACTTTCGCTTTTATTGCTGCTTTTTGTAGAAGAATTTTTGGAAGAAACTATTTGGAAGCTAACTAATTTCTCATTCCGGAAGTACTTTAAAAAAAAAGTCAAATTAGACCAGCTTCTTCTCAAAATATATATTAATTAGAAAAATCATTTTCTTAAAATTAGTCAAACGAGTTCAAAAATAATTTTTGGGTTTCAAAAGTTCATTTTGACTTCTCAAAAATCATACCAAACGGACTATAAAACCAACGTGAATCATCTAAATTTATATTTTCGATCACGGGTCGGTGTAATTACACTTTGAATTAAGCCTTGAGACTTCAACAAGTTATTAAAGCCTTCCTTTAAAAATAAATTTATACAAATTTTTGCCAATTTTACAGCTAAGAGTTTTTACTTAAAATTATATACATCTAGAAATCAGGGTATGCTCTTTTGTACCTTGGAGTGGGCCTAAAGACAAAGGACTATTGCTATCTAAATAAAACACGATGAGATCAAGCCACAAACCGGACAAATTATAGAAGCAATTTTAGTCTATGATATCCGACCAGGAGCTTCTACGTAGATTAGACATCCAACTAGCATGCTAAGTTCCTAGTTCCGTATGGTAGACCAGTGTGCTAGGCATTGGAAAAGGAGACCGACCTTCTGTACCATATCCCATTCACAGNTCTAAATAAAACACGATGAGATCAAGCCACAAACCGGACAAATTGTAGAAGCAATTTTAGTCTATGATATCCGACCAGGAGCTTCTACGTAGATTAGACATCCAACTAGCATGCTAAGTTCCTAGTTCCGTATGGTAGACCAGTGTGCTAGGCATTGGAAAAGGAGACCGACCTTCTGTACCATATCCCATTCACAGAATTTGTTCGACAAGCTTTTCTGAAATAATTGGGGTTGCATCATATTCTAAGCAGAAACTTGAGATTTCAACCCCGAGAAAAGTTGAGGAAGATATGCAACAGGGTATAAAGCTGCCAAAAATGCTCCCAATGCAATAGCAGGAACATTCAGCGCTTGTGCAGGATCACTTGCATTTTATGAACAGATTCACAAGAAAAAAAAGACCGAAAAAAGTAAAGAACAATGTAATAACAGTCTAATTTTGGTACATGAAAAGTTTACTTTAGGTGAAGTGAAGTTCAAAAATATTTCCAGTCTCCCATTTACTGCATCGAAATCGGACTTAAAAGTATATGACATCACGAGCAGTAATGGACAGCACTATACAATCCAATCCAACCTATCAAACATGTCGAAGTCGGATTAAGCGATAAAAAGAATGCAGTGACAGAATTAGCAACAGCTGATAGCTCTGTCCACTTGTGAACAAACGTATGATGCTAAAACTCTACTTCTTTGTTGTTGATAAGTTGACAAGAGAGATAATATGTTGAGCTATCTCGGCCGAGGCATTCGGTTTTGCAGCTCTTAAAGCCCTCTCAGACATCTCTGCCATAAGAGTCTCGTTCTCTGTCAAGGTTTATGTAACGTGTTAGTACTGCAACAAGCAAGATTATCAGAATAGAATCTAAGACGTTTGAATGGGTAAAACACTAATAATAACTTCCGTATTATCTCTAAATAGATGGAGCAAAATTGATTATCATGCTCTGTCTAACTAACAAGTTTGCGAGTCATAAACTCAACTCAGCCGCATCCCATACTTACCCCCGGTTCTACATGGATCCTCTGTTTCCAATCAATTCCATAAATGGTCCTCTCCAAAGTTAAAACAGCAAGGATCCAAATTCTCTTTAATCACCTCAGTCTGTGATTTTAAATCGACCTAGACCTCGAGGTTAACCACAACCATTTTTCCTAACAGGCGCCTCTAATCGCCTTCTTTAAATGTGTCTAAACCATCTCAACAAGTTCCCCAGTAATTGTGTTCACCATCTGAAATCTGATCCAACTCGCAAATATTTCAATGTGTTTATATCAATACGAAATAAAACATTCATGTATTTATATGAATAATAAACATTTGTGGCATGTTTGGTACAAGTGATATAATAGTACTGGACAGTATCAAGGAAGAAATAGAAGCTAAATCTCGTTCATTATACCATCCAGTACTGTATGCCAAACATTCAAGTAATGTTCTAGAGAAGTTTGATTCTTGTATTGCTTTTTAGAATTCACAAAGATCATACATAGCAACCCTATTTTCTGAAAAGACGGTATAAATATAAAGGTGAAAACTGATTATTCGCATTTAAATTTTAGCCATAAGCAAGGAAAAACCGAGTAAATATTAAAAAAGGAAACTAGTGGCACTTTGGTCAATTTTCATTCTTCCCTACATACGGTTTTCATGAATAGTCAGAATCCCAGCCAAGTTTTCTATTCTGGGTATAATGTATAATAGTTTTTAGGTCAAAATTTGTTGGTGGAGACTCTAGTGCCACAGAAATGGATGGTTACCAGGTTATGAACCCAAATGCTCATTTATCAGGTGGTGGACCCCAGGTATTATTTCCTGTCGTTCAATTTTCTGTTCTTATCCTTTACACAGCTTCTCATGAACAGTCATCATCATAGCAAAGTTCTCTATTATGGCTTTCAGGTTTTAAAAATATTAGTTTGTGCATGTGGTATGCATCTATGCATCTTCATCTATGCAACTATGTCTCTACCTATCACAAACAGAAAACTATTTTATTTCATTTTAACCATGCACAGGACTGTCAGGTCCTTCTCAAAGCATAGAATACAACAATGGGCTGCTTGCAGCAACCCGAAAAGCAAAATAATGCAGGAAAACCAGGATTCCTAATGACGCTCTTGACAAGCCTGCTAGAGTTTTGACTAAGTATTTTGTTCATGATTAGTTAGTTAGATTTTTATGTGGGACCCCAAGTCATCATGAAATTGGTTACTTTCTTTGCCTTCAAGGTCTTTTCATGACAATTAATAAGTGCCTCAGGTGTGATCTTCCCTCATCTTAGTTCTTCTATTTACTTGTTTCCAAAGACTTCTTAACTAGATTTGAAAGAAGGGTCATCAGCATTATCCAGCGAGGTAGAGAGTTAATCGAGCATTTAGGTAGAAACTTGCGATCCCATGGCTTTGTGAACCAACCAGACATTGTTCTTGATCTCCATTTACACCATACTCTTATCCTTTGTCAGTCTTAGAACAAGAAATTCAGGTGCAATCTCTGAGTAACAGATTAGGTAGAAATAAAATTCCAAGTGGACTTTATAGTTCATAGACCAATAGACTTAACGAGTCCTATCCTGCCAAAGCAGATGGAAAATATAAAAACAAATATACCCTGGTAACATGGGGCAACAAAAGCAGCATCAGGTATAAGCAGCTTTAAGAGAACCATCGAGGGTATTTTCTTCTGACAGAAGTAAGGTAGCCTTGTTGGTTTGTTCTCCTTTCACTTTTTTTAGTAAAATATGTTAGTAGGAATGTAATAGATTAATACTGTCACGGTTTTGCTTGAATGATTTCTCAGTATGTATTACATTCAATTTATAGAATATTACAAAGTTATACAAGGAAAGATGATAATATACACCCAATAATATCCCTGATTCTATGCCACCTATAAATGGAAACTAAATTGAATAGTGAATATTCCTTTGATACCCCCCTCAAATTGATGCTGGGGAGTCCACAAGCATTAATTTGCTGACAAGAAAGTTATGACGATGGCGAGTCAAGGATTTGGTGAAGATATCGGCGGCCTGGTGAGCAGTGGAAACATGGGGAAGGGCAATGACTTTGGAATCATAGGCATCCCGGATGTAGTGACAGTCCACTTCAATATGTTTGGTCCGTTCATGAAACACGGGATTAGCCGCAATTTGAATAGCACTAGTATTGTCACCATGGAGGGGAGTAGGCTGGGACTGAGAAACACCAAGTTCGGCAAGAAGACCCCGCAACCACACAATCTTAGAAAAGACAGCGGACATAGCACGATATTCAGCCTCAGTAGAAGACTTAGACACACATTCCTGCTTCTTACATTTCCAAGAAATGAGAGCATCACCCAGAAAAACACACCACCCAGTAGTAGAATGACGAGAATCAGGGCACCCAGCCCAATCAGCATCACTATAAGCGGTGAGCGCAAGAGATTTTCCTCTAGGGAAGAATAGACCACGATGAGGAGTCCCAATAAGGTACCGAATAATGCGACGAACAGCTCCCAAATGTAGATGACGAGGAGCATCCATAAATTTGCTGACAGTATGAACGGCGAAAAAGATATCAGGACGGGTGATAGTGAGATAGATAAGACTTCCCACCAACTTCCGATATAGAGTTGGGTCCGAAAGAATGTCGCCTTCATCTTTACGATATTTGACATTAAGCTCTAATGGAGTATCAACAGAGGAGATTTCAGATAAAGTAGTCAATCCAATCAAGTCCTGAATATACTTATGTTGACTCAAGAAGATACCATGTGGCGTTGTGTGGACTTCCAATCCAAGGAAATAAGTGAGATGACCCAGATCTTTCATATGAAAAACCAAATGAAGGTGCTTCTGAAGTCTCTGAATAAGGACGTGATCAAATCCAGAAATAATAATATCATCCACATACACCAACAAACAAACGATCCCATCTGAACTCTTGTGAAGGAATAGAGATGCGTCATACTGACTCTGAGTAAATGAAAAATCCAAAAGAGTGCGGCGAAACTTGTCAAACCATGCCCTAGGAGCCTGCTTAAGACCATACAAAGAGCGTTTAAGCTTACAAACAAAATGTGCTGATGGAAGAGGCATACCAGATGGAAGTTTCATATAAATATCTTCCTTAAGATCTCTATGTAGGAACGCGTTCTTCACATCCATTTGATGTAAAGGCCATAACTGGGAAGCGGCAAGAGACAACAGAAGACGTACAGTAATCATTTTAGCAACCGGAGCAAATGTCTCATCATAGTCTATCCCATATTCCTGACTGTTACCTAAAGCAACCAGTCGAGCCTTATAACGTTCAAGCGAACCATCAGAACGAAGCTTGACAGAGTATACCCATTTACTCCCAATGGGCTTCACAGTCGGCGGACAGGGTACAACAACCCAAGTTCGGTTGGCCTCAAGTTCTGCTGTCATCGCCTGTCGCCAACACTCTTGCTCCATGGCCTGTCTGTAGGAGGAAGGAATGG
>CAIGRT010175088.1:0-26043 GCA_903798405.1 Fraxinus platypoda | reverse complement strand
ATTATGTACATCTAGCATTTTCCTAGTTTAATTCGACGGTGTTTAAGGAGAAGTTAGAACCATGTTTGACTTCGTTATTATAAATCAAGTTAATTTAATATTTCGAATAAATCCCTAAATTCGAAACACCGTTGTCTAATAAAAACCTAAAATTCTTATAATTTCAGAAATTGATTTACTAGAAAATGATAATGTGATTATTAATACTCGACTACACCTGATTTCCCGCCGGAATCCGCTGCGCACTGTCACCAGAAAATGCTCAACAACCTTTTCGACACACAAAAATGAACTGCATTTCCACCACCTGCGGCGGCGGCCGCCGTATCGTCTCTTTAACCACCCTCCTCGTCCTCCACACCACCACTCCCTATAACCCCCTTATAAAACTCCTTTCCACTCGATCAAAACTCCTCCCAATCCCAATAGCACCTCTTCCCAGTTGTACCCCACCAAACACAATCCCACAAGAAAAACACCTACAGCCGCCACCACCACCACCTTCCCAAAACCCTAATAAAAACCCTGATTTCAACCCGACTGAAGTAACCATCCTTTCCAAAATTCTTACAGACCCTTCCAATCTATCCGGTCCGGCACTCGAGGAAGCGCTTACGGCAGCCAGGATTAACCCGGTCGAGGCCTTGTTGCTAGAAATCTTCAAGCAATTTGATTCCTCTCCAAAACTCTTGTTCACACTCTTCCTCTGGGCGGAGAAGCAGCCCGGATACTGCTTCTCCCTTACTGTCTTTAATGTCATGGTTAATGCACTAGGCAAGGCCCGGGAATTCGATTCTGTTTGGAGCTTAATTCTCGACAGGAGCAATAAAAACGCTAGTGAAAGGCCTGATTTAGATACATTTACAATTGTGATTCGGAGATACGGACGTGCAGGTATTATGTTAGTGCGTGTCAATTTGGGATTATAGCTTTTTCTTTGTAATTTTTAATTTTCGTTTTTAATTAGTCAGAATATTTTCATATTGATTTTATGTGGAGATGCAGATACATTGATAGTTTTGTTTGTAGTTCTTTTCTCGAGTCCTTGTATGCAGGTTGTTTATTTTTTAGCACTTAGAGTTACAGGAATTAAAATTTTATTGTTTCTTATCTAGATTCACATTCTTGGACTCTCTGTGTTCATTTGTTTGGATTGGCATGCAGGCCTTCCATTGCCAGCCATTCGGACATTTGAATACGCGGCTAGTTTGGGCTTTCTTAATGATTTGGAGTCGGGGAAGAGTTTGCTTGAGATTCTATTAGATTCTTTGTGTAAAGAGGGACATGTTAGAGTAGCATCGGAATATTTTGATAAGTGCAGGGGACAGGATCCAAGCTGGGTACCATCTATTCGGATATATAATATTCTACTGAATGGATGGTTTCGATCAAGAAAGCTAAAACATGCTGCAAGGCTTTGGATTAAGATGAAAAAGGAGAAGGTAAAGCCGACTGCTGTAACTTATGGCACCCTTGTTGAAGGTTTGTGCCGTATGCGCCGTCCTGAGATGGCTATGGAATTAACTGATGAAATGAGGAGGGAAGGAGTCGAGGGTAATGCAATTGTGTATAATCCAATAATAGATGCATTAGGAGAAGCTGGGAGGTTTCAAGAGGCATTAGGGATGCTGGAAAGATTTTCAATTCTGGAATCAGGTCCCACTATTTCGACCTATAATTCACTGGTGAAAGGTTTCTGCAAGGCAGGGGATATTGAAGGGGCTAGCAAGATTCTTAAGATGATGGTAGATAACAGACGTATGCCAACTCCGACAACTTATAATTATTTCTTCAGATACTTCTCAAAATTTGGGAAGATCGAAGAGGGCTTGAACCTTTATACCAGGATGATAAGATCTGGATACGAACCTGACCGCCTTACTTATCATCTGCTGGTGAGAATGTTATGCGAGCAGGACAGGCTGGATTTGACAACTCGAGTTATAAGAGAAATGAGGGCTAGGGGATTTGATTTGGACTTGGCTACAGGTACCATGCTAATCCACTTGCTATGTAAAATGCATCGATACGATGAGGCTTTTGGAGAGTTCAACGACATGATTCGTAGGGGCATTGTTCCTCAGTATCTTACATATCAGAGAATGATTGATAAATTGAAGAAACAGGGAATGACTGAAACGGCACAGAAACTTTATGATATGATGGCATCAGTTCGTCACTCAACGAAGTTGCCTGATACATATAAGGGAGTTGGGGACTCTTTACATGAAAGGAAAACATCTATAATGCAGAAAGCAGAAACAATATCCAATATCTTAAAGACGTGTAAAAACCGAAGAGAGCTTGTCAAGCGTAGAAATCAACTTGAGAGTGCTGTATCCAGTGCACACCAGTTAATGGATAATATCAAGAGAAAAAATGATTTAACATGAAGTGCTGATTTCTCCGTGTAGCAAAAGAACAGTAAGAATAGCTTTCAGTAGTTCGTTACTAAATGAAGGCGATGCAGCAATCCAATTTGGTTGAGAGCCAAACACATCTGCAGTAAGTGCATGTACACATCTCACTATTAACAATGCCTAAAGATGCAACATATTGCAAATAAAGTTGGTGCTTCATGTGAAGGGAGAAGATAGAAATGTTTTCACTACTTAGATTGTGGGTTATGGAACAGGAAGCAATATGGCGTCGGGGCTTTCTTCAGAAAACTTGGGTGTTATGAGGACTTAGCTTCACTTTTTGCAGGAAAGTAAAATATTTGTGGGAACCTGAATTTAACAAGCAATGTTGGGTCTGATTGAAATATTTCTTCAAAAATTACGCAGTCGATAGATGGACAGTGAACTTGGATAGTGTACAGGTGAGATTCTTTACTATCTAATAGCTTTCTGAAGTTCTATTATCTTTAATTTTAGATTCTGATGGCTAAGCAGTTTTCTCCACCGTCCCATCTTTTTCCCTTTCTTCTCTTCTCCAAATTAAGTGTTCACTCATGTCTTCTCTTATTCCTTCCTATGTTTGTAAATTCTTATCAGACTAGCCAAAGGGTTTGCCTTTATCAAGAACGTAAATACAATCCATTTTAACTTAATACATCTTGATGCATATTATGGGAGAGGATATTTGTATTTTAATTGATGCTTCGCAAGCTGAACCACCATCCATTTTTTCCTTTCTCATGGTGCAGCAGGTTGCTACTCCTGACAGTCATTTATTAGTTATTACTGTTAGAAATTATTGTTATTAATGAAAACGATATATATTATATAGTTGATTTATAGTGGAATGGCTTGAATGAGATTTGAAAGTAGTTCTGGAGCTCAAGGATAAATATTTGAATGAATTTGGGCATCAAATGATCCAGCATTTGCTGGAACGCTTTGCGTGCGCGAGGTTTTGGTACGTGCACGTGAATACGTTGCGATTTTTCACACGAGCGAGTTCCAACTAGGAAAAACCAGTTTTTAGTTTCTGGTTCAGAAAGTTATGTCTATTCGTTATTGATTGCCTCCTTTTCGAACCATAGTGATGTTTTTGATGCCATAATGTTATATATGAGTTGAGAGAAAATTTATTTGCACAATTACAGTTAATCTTCATAGTACTCTCTAAAAATTCCCATTTCTCATAATTTAAAAAAATGTTCTTGTTCTTTGAAGAATTTATATTTTTGCTTGATGTAAATTCTTAAAGATTGATTATTCCTCTAAACTATTTGCTGGTTATTCCCACAAGCAATCATTAAATTGAGAGGGAGCAAATATCGTTTTAGGACAGTGTTATCAACTTGTTCGAGCCTTGGTTTATCATATTCTTCTTCTTCTCTTGGTTTGGGTTTATGTCTTCATTCTCATACTTTTTTTTTGGATAAGTTTCCATTCTTCATACTTGCCAACAAATTACCTGTTTTCCAGTGTATGTTTTCTTCGAAAACTTGTAAAGGCCTATATATAGAGCCTTTGATTCTTATGTATAACTCCTCTTCAGCGAATGAATATATGTGTGCGTGCATAGAAGAAGTTTATATTTTGAATTAGTCCTTGACCTTTTCTTTGTCATATATATGCATTGGACTGAGACTTGGAATTTGGATCAAATGTTGGACTTTTTCTATAGCTAAAGGCATGCAAAATGTAAATTTGATGAGGACGTGTTCTATGGGCCAGTCTAAGCTAACAGTCTTGTCAGGAAGATTTCACACATTTATTGCCGAGTTTTTCAACTGGGCTGTTGGATGCATGAAGTGTGATGCAACATTAACTTACGTGCATGCTCGTGACCCAATATTGGAAAGAAAAATCCAATAGTATCCATATTATCCAATTCCCCCTACCAAAAATGTACTAAATGTCTTGTAGACTGGTTAATAGCATATCTTTTTAAGTGTATTTCTAGGATCTAGTATAAATAACATACTATTATTAGTTGAGAAGGTTTTGTGTATATTTATTTTCATCTCATTTTCTGCTGTCCAGTTTATTTCTTTCTTGCTCTGATAGTCTGTGAATATGCTCACTTATCAGTTTTGAGGTAATAGCTAGATTTTGAGCTTTTACAGGCAGTTAATAAAAGCTTGACAAACAATATTTAACAATATTGATGGTGTTGCAGGTTGTCTGATGTAATTTTGGTTGTGATCATTTGTGTTATTATTCGAGCGCGCCAAAAGCTCTTGCTTGGCTAATTCCTGAGTAGTGAATTGAAGGTGAGCGTTTTCGATGACTTGCATCTTAGTCTGCTTCTTGAAAGCCCAATGCGCTCAAGGCTTGACGAGCAGCCTTTCTCCGCGCTTCCATTGAGTGAGGCACTGACCCTACGCTGCTCCTTTGGAGTGCTTTATTTATTGTGTTTGTGGAGACTTTTCCAATGCTTAAAATTACTTGGTAAAAGCTCTTTTCATTAATATAATGCATGTTTTGTTGAAGTCAAAAAAATACTTGTCGATCAATTTGAAGATGTAAAGTCCCGAAAATTGCATAGAATAGAATTTAATTATTCTAAATGTTATATTTTATATTTTGAAAAATTGGGGGACTAAAGTGATATATATATTAAATTCAATATTATTTGGACCGAATATTTAGATATTGATATAGAGATGATAAGTATGTTAATATTGAGCTCGTTGGATAGCTCGTATTTAATCATCTATTTTAGACTCGAAAAAAAGTTAATTCGGATGAATAAAGTCCAAGTTATTGAGGTTGAGAGATTTTATCTTTAAATTGTATTTTATCGAGGTTAATTATTATTTTAAAATCCCTTTCCACCGCTTGTAGTATTTAGGTGGTATGACAGATTTTAATAGCATTTTTCCTGAATTTAAACTATAGCAACTGTAGGATAGGATAATGACTGTGATTTTTTTTTATTTTTATTTTTGTCGTTGGGATGAGATAATGATTAGTTATTCTTGACTAAGACTTGTTATTTTTTTCAATCATGCTACATTAATATCAACTTTGACAGCTATTTCGATATCATCCGAGTTAAATTTTTGGGTTTTGCTACACAAACATAATAGATGACATAAATGATGACCAAATACACACACATGGGAGGTCGGCATTTTTTTATTTAGGTCGGGACCCACGTGCAAATGTGAGGACGGTGTTAACCCCTATGTCAAACTTTTAGGCACTTCAGCAAGATCCTAAATTTTTATACATTGATTTTAAAAACACTTTTTTTTTTCAATCAATGGTCAGGATTTTTATACATAGGCGGAGTGTCAAAATTGATGTCAACCATTGATGTACAAGAAGCATAATTGTTTTTTTACGAAACACTTGGTGATTTTATACAACAAAAGGTCAAATATCTTTCACACTCTCTCCCATTATCCCACTAAATTATAAACTAACTAATAGTTATATATAGTCCCTGTTTGGTACACATTTTTTCAAAATTCATTTTCAATCACATATTTTTCAATAAAATAATATTTTTTATCACGTCAATAATTTTTCTTACTTTTTAACTACATATTTTACATCATATCGTTATTTAAAATACATTCTTTTTTCAATAATATCCATCAAACACGCCCTTATATAAAAAACTACACGTTTCAAATATTTATATACGTATACCCTTTCCTTATATTCTTTAGTGCTCTTATAACAACCAAATAAATTCTTTTTAAAAGGCTTTGGAGAGATTTCTAGAGGCACAAAAGTCTCCAATTTGGTAAACATCCAAGTCAAGGTTTTCAAAGATTTAAGGTAGGATTACGAGGTGCAAGTAGTTTGTCTCGTTTAATTTATTTTATCATGTTAATAAATATTATGCCAATGAAAATTATGATATGCTATGAAATGGCCACCCGATATCAAATATATGATATATTATGAGCTTTTACCGGTTTCTAAAAATATAATATAACGTAAGACATTTTTTCTTACTTCTTACAGGTTAGAGTGGGTCGGTTGGCGAGTGAAGAGGTGATGTTGTTGTGTCAGGATTCATTGGATTCAATAAATCAAATTCAGTGTAACGTGATTGGAGATTTTGTTCTGCAATAAATTTAGTTTCATTTTGTTATGGACCTCTTTGCTTGAGGAATTTGAAATATATTTTAATTGATTATTTTTATTAGTCAAACTAATATTATATTTGTTGGCTATGATATGTAAATAAAATGACGTGCAAAATGATATGACCACTAAAAAGAAAAAAAGGGCAGTATACGAATTAATTTCACGTCTCCTTGGACTGATTATTTAATTTCGGGTTGTTAATTTCACATGTTTTATTTAATTATGAAATAAATAGAATTATATGATTAATTGGAGGATAACATTGTTAACAATTCAATTTTATTAATCATTTTACGGTCGAATGCTTCTACTAAATTGTAATTACATAAGTAAGTTTTTGATATGTTAAAATATAACTTAGTCATTACACATGACGTGTATAATCCAAATAAGAGTAAATTGTACTTGGTCTAGATCTTTTGATTTTTAGCACTCGAATTTCTACAACCTTACAAATGTCTGCGTTTGAAATACATTTAAGCCCTGTTTGATTGCAACAAATTCCATGGAAAATGTCACATTCGAGGAAAACAAATTTCACTTTGACCGTTTGATTGCAACATGAAAATAAGAACCGAATTCCAAGGTACAACCACTTTAAACTGCATTTTCTTTGTTTTCATTGAAAACGAATTCATATGAGTTTGGTGAGTTTTTATTTTCCAACTAACATGAAATTGAAATTCATTTCCACGTTTGCCTATCGAACAGACCCTTATATTCTTTTAAAGACACGAGCTTGTTTCAAGTTGAATATTTGTGGACGACTACCCTCGTTGCTATCCAATGCGATAACCTCTTCTACTGATTTTATTTTTATTTAACTCGAGTGGAAAAAAAGTTTAGAATTTCGAGGTAAGAAAAATTTGGATTGTACGTGTGACCTTAAGCCCTTGTTTGATAATCATTGTTCAAAAGCTCTATTTTATTTACGTACTCGTTTTTAACCACACATTAACATAATAAAATATTCTGCAGGTAGATCCAAAAATTTTGTCTACTTATTTAACCAAAATTTACTGTTCAAAACTTTGATTTTGTCAAGTAATGACCATCAAAATGGACCACAATTCTATTTAATGAGGTAATTGCACTTGTCATTTAGTTGATAGTTCTAATCCGCAGTGATGTAACTTTTCAAATTAAGACAAATCGTGTCAACTAATATGTATTAACAAATTCACCAGATAAGCAATGTCCAGCTGGACGTCATACTTTATACTGTTTTTGTTTTGTATTTACTTTCAAACCAACAATTAATGCACTAGAAAAAAAAAATAATAAATAAATATTTTTATATTCAACACAACACGAGTTTTACTTGTTTTGCATATATGTGTATTTATTTAATTACACATTTTGAGCGAGAGACATTCTGCACCAGTCGAGATGTCCTCTATTAAATAATTGAGACCTGACGTGTAAGTTCTTGTTAGTTAATAATCGAAAGATATCAGTGTACAATTCAATATAAATGATAAAATAATATCTAACATGTTGTCTATCTCTCATTGGCTAATAAAAATTGACGTCTTGAAGTGTGAGTCATTTACGCAGCAGATCTCAATTCGATTTACCTACTTTAAAAAATAAGTAGAATTAAAAGCTTTTTTGTGCTTCAAAGAAATGCTGAGACAGGTATAAACAACAACAAATAAGTTAAAACTAACAAATCAAACATAAATGATAGATTTGAAAATGTCTGAAAATCCCTCAAAAAGACAACATTTTGTCCATACAGCCGCCCTGGCCACGTGTAATAGAATCAAAATCAAATGCAAGGAACCTCATTTCATAAATATGGGATTAGATGATAATAACAACATCATTAAGGTCTCAATTACATGGCAACTCTTTCAGAAGCCTATAGAGACAATCCTCTCGATCTTCAACATATTATTCCTCTCGATTTCGACTCCGTTCACGAGTTACCCGATTCACACACATGGTCTGATCACGTCAATAATCTCTACTTAGAAAAATATACATGTTTGAAGCACACACCGATGGATGAAGAATCTAGTGTACCAATTATTGATCTAAGTGCTCCAAATGTTGTGGAGCTTGTTGGCATTGCATGCGAAACGTGGGGTATGTTTCACGTGATTAACCACGGTGTTTCCTCGATTCTTGTCGATGATGTAGAGTCACATGCTCGACAGTTGTTTTCGCTTCCAACTCAACATAAATTGAAGGCCCTACGAGCTCCCGATGGAGCCACCGGTTACGGCCTTGCTAGGATATCGCCATTTTTCTCCAAGTTAATGTGGCATGAGGGCTTCACCATTATGGGCTCCACAGTTGAGCATGCAAAGGAACTTTGGCCCCACGACTATGAAGATTTTTGGTAAGGTCATCATCCATCCACCATGTTATATATATATATGTGTGTGTTAATTAGTGGAACTTTCATGGCTAAAAACTTCATAAGAAGGTATTTAAATTTCATCTTCAACAAATCGTTCCTCTACGTACCAAATTCTATTTTCATAGAAAGTCCGTACAACTTTTTAAATAGTACTCAAATCTAACATGTTATCTGTCTAAAAATTTAAGCAGTTTTAAAAGATTTTGTTTTCCTCGGAAAAATAGATTTGGACTTATTTTTCATACTATTCCAATCCACTGCTATCAAATCGAACGTACTAACCGATTTTGTTTCTTTTGCAGTAATGTAATGGACAATTATCAGAAAAAGATGAAATCATTGGCCTATCAAATCATGCTTCTAATCCTCAAGTTCTTGGACATAACTAAAGAAGGAGAAGAAGAAATGATTTCTACATCATCTATTTACGAATCCGAAGGTGCACTGCAACTGAATTCTTACCCCTGCTGCCCGGATCCGAATCGAGCTGTCGGGTTAGCTCCGCATACCGATTCACTCCTCCTTACTATTCTTCACCAGAGTGAAACAAAAGGGCTTCAAATTCATCGAAATGGAGTCGGGTGGGTAGCTGTTCCTCCAGTATCCGGATCCCTAGTTGTGAATATTGGAGATTTATTTCACATTTTATCGAATGGAAGATTTCCTACAGTTTATCACCGTGCAGTTCCGAATCAGGATAGGCATAGAATTTCTGTTGCGTATTTTTATGGACCTCCGGCGGACACCATTGTTGGGCCACTGAATAAACTTCCGTGTCCAAGATATCGTTCATTGACAGTGAAAGAGTATATTAGTCTTAAGAATAAGCATCTTGAGAATGCTCTTTCTTTGATCAACTTTTGATTTTTATCATGTTCGGGTCTGTCCGTCAATGTCCCTATCGAGATATTAATTTGATGAAATTAGATAAGTATGTTAATTATATGATCTAGCTGTATTACAAAAAGTCGTATTCAATTCTTCTATTAAAGATTTGAGATGGGTATGTGATTTTATTTTTTTTTGTTTGAATTAAAAGATTCTTACGTGAAGATATGAAGTTATATACCTCGATCGCGTTCATATGACAAGATGAAAAACAATATTTAACGTCATTATTTATGTAGTTTGAAATAGGCTACTTGTTCATTTAGGTAGACATGACAATATTCAACAATATTAAAGAAGAAAAATAATATATACTACCTACTCGAGGGGCATGTTTCGTAGGTTCATTATGCAATCCATAAGAGCTCCTGCAGTAAATTTTTCACTGGTTAACAACAGCAGTCCAAACAGACAACAGTATAGTGTTGGTTCCTAAGTAAAGACCAAGGAAAACTGAATCATTTGTTACAAAGCAAACACAAACTACATCTGTAGAGATCCTGCCAAAATAAATCTAGAAATTAAAAGGGAGACGGGGGACAATGTGACGTCATTTCCACAGCTTAATAATTTTGTCATGGCTAGCAGAAGCAATGAGACCCGAGGCTGTTGATACAGCCAAAGAAGCGATCAATCCATCGTGAGCTGGAAGGGTCATTGTCTTCTTCTCGGACATGTTCCAAAGCTCCAGTGACTGTCAAAAGTTGTCATAACAGTTAGAAAAGGCGTCGCTTGGAACTTAGCCTCTTACGTAGCAAAATGAGAAATATGCATGACACGAGATGGAGTAATCTCGATCCGCGTCTCTATAGCCCATGAAAATACATTATTATTTAGGGGAAAATGAAGGGCTGGAATCGATCGATGAGGCCAACCACTTGTAGTGATTAACTCGTATCTTGAGGCAAGGAACTTTACACCAGTGTCATGTTTGGCACTGTATACTAGACAGCACTGGTTACAGTGACTGCAAAATGCTCAGTGAGAACTTTACAATGATTACATAGATTGAAAATGAATGGTGAGTTGGCATGTACCCAACCAACCACGGATCCAAAAGACACACGGGCAAGCTACCAGATGTAACTTAACCATGCCCGCTAGTTAAATACATAACTCATGGCTAGAACGTAGGATGGTCAACCCATGGTGATGGCATAGATGAGCAGTTCACAGCTTAATCATCCATTTTCTTTTAGCTTATTTTATCCTCTTCTTTGGGTGTGGAGGTGACGTAAAATTGTAATAACATAAATATGAGCTCGTTGGTTTACTCAAAGACAACCTATACAAATTCAGAAACTGCAGAATAAAAAAACCTTATAGAATGCAAAAGAGATGACTTGCCTGGTAACAGCCAATAACCAGCAATGAAGGACATGTAGGATGAAAAACGCAGGAATGGAATTTGTTGCCATTACAACTAAGCTCGTACAAACAATCACCTTCACTCCCGGATCTCAGTGTCCAGACTCGCACTGAATCCTCACTAACAGATGCCAAGAGCTCGCCAGAAGTATCCCAGCAAATAGAATAAATCGGTTTTGTGTGACCCTATAGTGATACAGTCAATATGGACAAATCACGTTAGGGAGAAGACGTCAATTAACAATTCACAAACCAGCGGCAAAAACAAGAAATTGGTGAGATAAAAGAGAGAATTCATGTCGAGAACATGCAATTGACCAACACTGATTCATAATATCATCTTGTAAATATAGATACAAAAATTAATTTCCCAAATTTAGCCTGACGATTGGTGCATAAAATACTGATTCATGCATCCATATCTAGAATAAGTGTCCATTCAGATTTCTTATTAATAATGCAAATAATAAAACATCTTTCCATTCTTGTTCATTGAACAATCTGCAACAAACATGCAAATGGATTATTTAATCCAATTATCAATTATCGGCCAACTCAATCAATTTCTAGACCTGTATTTTCATTTCCAAAATGTGAGCCATAAACTTGAGCAATTTTTCAAGATCAGAAATAATTCTATTAGGCTCTCGTTTCAGATGCTAATTAACTTGCACCAGTACATCATTTTTGCTTTGAAAAGATCATAAAAATGATCACAAATAAACAGAAATTCATAGTATATTTTTAATTTTTTTTAATTACTGTTTTCAATTATTACTTGCTGGGTACATGTTGAGCATTACGTTATATGCTTGCTTACAAACTCCAACAAATTATCGACATTCCAAAATATCATTGCCATCCATGCATGGGGCTCAGGGGGAACTAACCTTCATTGAATGTTGACAAGCCAGTGTCTCCGCATCCAATATGGATACAACATTGTCAGCAGCTGCAGCAAGATATCTTCCCAGACGAGGTTGAAATCTGACTTGGGCAGTGCCACCCTAATCCAACCGAATGAGGAAATATAACACAAATTAAATGCCTTCACAACTACCTAATGAGGACAGGGGGCACAGGGAAAAAATATATAAAAGTAAAGGGAAAACAGAGAGTGGAAGAAGACATGGTAAAAGTTTCTAGCGTAGTTTTGTCTATGTTTTTAATTTTTACCTGGGAAACTTTTGTACAGCTACCATTGTTAATACTCCAGAATCGTATCTCACCATCACTGTCACATGAGCAGATGAGATCTTCTTTGTTAGGATGAAAATCCAGGGACATTACTCCGGAGGAATGTCCAGTAAAGGTACGAAGTGAATAGCCCGTCTGCAATACAAATCAACATTACGGATAAGCTAATGTCATTGCATATTACCAATTTAAATGTCTGGGAAATTCCACAGCCCATCCATCCATCCATGATATAGGGGAAAGGGATGTTGTCTCCCTTTGATTTCCCACATCAAAAGCAATTAGAAGCAATGTTAAACTTCAGACAAACAACACTTTTCTCGGTGAGAAAAAGCATGTTATTTAAAATATATATATATACGTAAAAAAAGTGAAAAAAGTATCAGACTCACATTGATTGATGGCATTGCATAGAAAGATATTCTTAATGAATGTCCTTATTCACAGTGAAAAAAGTTTTTTCCAAATAGGATACCGGATACGATGACAAAACATTAACAAGCAGAAAATATTTGGTAGAGGAAAATGGAAGTTTGTGAAAAGAGAACATGTAATTATATAAACTATTTCCCAACTAACATTGTCGGCATCCCAAACTCTGACAGTTTTGTCAAAAGATGATGTTGCAAGGCGTGCCATGCTTGGACTAAAGCGAACATCAGTAATAAATGACGAGTGTTCTTCAAGTGCAGTTTTTGGCTTCAAATTATCAGTATACCACAAAACACCCTGCACCAATTGAGATTACACGCATGAGCTAGCAAATTCAACAATGCTCAACGTTAAGTTTAGGGCTGCATAAATTAGATACTGAGGGCATGGTTGGCTAAGCTCAAGAAAAACTAAAAAGTACTTTTCCAAAAGTAGAGACATAAAAAAGTAAATTTTTGAACTCAACACTGGAAAACAAAAGTAACCTCTAAAGACTCCTGACACAGTTGGGAAAAATGTTACTTAAAAGCTTAGCCAACGATGCTCAAAAGAATACTTGTGCACTTAAATGGAAATAATTGTCTGTCCACTTTGATAATCACCTTTTTGTCATGGCCACCAGTAGCAAGCAGCTTGCCATCTGATGAGAAGTGGCAACACACAACTTTGTTAGCACTGGCACGAACAGAACTCACTTCTGTAAATGCGAACCCTGAAGATCATTGGCAACCAGTCAGAATAAATGGGACACAGAATTGAATTTCAATTATTTTCCAAGTCTCCCACACAGGAGAAATTCCTCTTAAGTTATTATCATGTTTGTGATTTTCAACAGTGGAAACACAATGGGAAACTATGAGAAAAAACTAATTTAAATTTGCATAATGGTGCTTCCATAAAGACTAATGTTACTTGTACATAAGGAGTTACATAATGGTTGACATACAGATGAGGTGTCAAAATGAGAGTGGAGAATTTTTAATTTTTTCTTGGTTGAAGAAGTTCTGACCTAATCATATATCACCATATCATGTGTATGTAAACTATTATGTACATGTAGCACCACCATTCCATAAATAGATATGACCACAAACCCAAAATCACACACATACTTTACAAATTTGAAAGGCAACAGTTGAAAATAATCTAAATAACATAAGTAGAATAAAAAGGAAGAAAATTACGCAAGATTTTAAAAAAAAAAAATGAAATTGTAACTGTGCAAAAACATCATTGCTAATCAATGATCTTTCAAGGTTATTCTTAGAACACACCAAAATACAGTTGAAGCGAGATGAATAATCTCCATAGTGCTTAAAAGTTGGAACTCCAAAATTCTTTATACAGCATTATGCTAGTTAAAGAGGTTAGCATCTTACTTACCCTTGCTAACATCCATGCAACGACCAACTGCTTCTCGGGGGTCTCCATCATCGTGAGACAAAAAGGACTCAACATTATCTTCAACATCATCCACAAAGCGATCCACCATATCAGATTGCACAAGATCTTTATCATCCCACTGCCAAAATGCCAATGAAAACTTTCTACAATTAAATAGAAGTTTTATCTATCAAGACAAAAAAATAAAGTTTATTCTCACCAATTGATTTGATGATGTAAGAGTACCAGCATTGTCAGCTCCAAACATCATAAGAGGCTTCGAAGAACTGCCAGTATGTGGCAAAGCAGGCATTGACATCACATCTCCAGGCGTATGAGTTGAGGGTGTTGAAGGTTGGGAACCTGGAGACGGCCCTGCCGTGTTTGCAGTTCCGGAGCTATTAGCAGGTCCTGAAGAGGATACGGGTTGTTTCCTTTTTCTTCCAGTCTGGTTTTTTGAAGCCTTGAAATGCATGGAAGATCATGTTAGAAACTTACTTGGAACTATAAACTTCAGCATCAAATCAGCATATCCATGCTTGAAAATATCCGTGCGTTAGTGGTTTAACGGCTTTTTCACATAAAAATGAAAGTATCAGTAAGATTTCACTTACCATTTTGAAAGTTACGGACGTTAAGAAGGTAGCTATAAATTTGAGAAACTATGTCCATCACACCTAACAGCGTAAGATGTGCTACCAATTTTGTTCAGAACTCGTGTTATAATAGTGTACACAAAAACAAGGAAAGTTCAGCAGTGCCCCCCACCCCACCCCAGAGCTGCCAGAGAAAAAAAAAACTCCCAACGCTTGCACAAACACTCAAATAACCAATCGTTTGTTTAGGTGGCCCCATTCTTTCAAGAGTGTACAGTAAGCTTCCAGGACACATGCTTGTACAAAAAAATGGAACTAGGAAAATAGCTTCATTCCAAAACAGAATCAAACAGTAGAACAGACCTTTGATAAATAAAACAATTAAGGTTACAAGTAGCTAGACCTGTTGTATATTGTACCAAGAAATGTAGGCAGGATTCCGTGACCACATTTATGAAAACTAGACTGGTCCGGCTTGGAAACCAGTCAACCGCCTACCGTACAAGTTTTGTTGCTTAGATGGATTATTTACATATGCACCAATCAAAACCTACACTGGCTGGGTGACACGAACCGGATGGCTTTTAGAGTATCTCAAAGAAACTCTCTAAATACAAAATGCTATTTATTTTAATGAGTTAATGCTTAAAAATAAGCTTCAAGGGATTCTCTATTTTAACTTTTTAAAATATAGGGTGGATTTGGCTCTCCAAATTTAAATAGCCAAACTCACTCTCTATTTTTAATATACAATGATTGCATTTAACAAGTCACAGATTTCAATACTCTACTTCTTAAACTGTTCAAATTACATTTGAATTGATTGATCATTGACATGTAAAAAATTGTGTTAATTAAAATACGAGGAGAAATTAATATATGTTTCTTAAAAAAAGCAATAAATAGCCAAAATAGAGAGTATTGCTGGAGTGCATAAAAATTTTACTTCTCTAAATTAAATATGCTCTTATAATGCATAAGATGCTCCTCATAAATAAAGAGTCTTTTGGAGATGCTCTTACAATTTTTTTTGAAGTGAAACCAAAAGGCTCTTCACATGCTTCGAACCCACGACCTTTAGGTTGGTAGAGCAAACAAATTTCCAAATGGGCCACTTTCCTTCTTTATGATAAATAAGGTCTAATAATATAAAATGACTCTTTAGCTAACCCACGACTTCATAAAGAAATTTTTTTTACTTCATAATCAAATCTAAAACGATAATGATGAAGTCTAGTGGAAAAAAAAATTGACGAAGTCTAGTGGAAAAAAAAATTGATGAAGCCTCGTGGAAAAGATTGATGAAAGAATTTGAAGATTGAGAAATAATATAAAACACGACTATGAAATCATTATTAAAGAAGTAAAACTCATAAAATAACTTTGAAGCACAAACTCACTACGCAGACGCGCCAAGACCTGATTTTTTAAAAAGTAGAACATGAAAACATCAAGGATTTAAATTCTTTACAATTTTACATTAATATATTCTATCGGAGCTTTTTGTACTTCTAAATAGATGAAAAGACATATGGCATGTTGGTCCTTGGACACTTGACCAAGGAGTGACCCTATACTATCCGTTAAACACCAAAAATCTAAAAAATAATAAATAATAAGAAATGGCAGGTAACTTCTCAGGCACATCGCCCTAGAGTGTTGGTGTGCCATAGGATTTCCAAAGCAAATTGAATCGAATTGCTCTTGATGGTGTATTTTACATGTAGGACCAAACATCAAACAAAGGAATTGGACTAGCACTAGCTAGTTAAGTCCGATCCAATTCTGTTAACCAGAAACATTTTCGTGCAGTGTGAATCGAAGTGTAGAAAATGATTTGTTTCCACAAAAAAATCATTCGATAATTATGGAAGTAGATAAATGTATACTTTTTTATCTCATTCAAAAAAAAAAAAGGTCGAATTTGGAGAAAAAAGAAAGATTGAATCATTTCTTACAAAATCAGACTTTGGATGTGGCAACTTGGATTTATGAAGGCCTTCAATATTTTCACAACTTGGATAACTTATTCATAGATGCAATAATAGGCTCCATCAGCAAATAAACTTATACTTATATGACAATGGATGTCATCATTTAGAAGAGAACTAAGAACGGAAGAATATAGAGTAAAAGACTACGGGTTTGGTTGTAGTTAAAATGAAGACGTTCAAGTGTTTTTCAACTTTCATATTAAATGTCGAGTGCGGTATTTTAATAGGATTCTGAAGAGATTTAAACCGAATTCATCTTGATGGGGTATTTTACACGTAGAACTAAACATTAAATGGGGATAAGAATCAGCAAGGGCAAGTCATGCACGATCCAATTCTTTTTTTTGATAGGTAATCACATGCACGATCCAATTCTATTAAATAGATACATTCTCATGCAGTGTGAATTGAATAATAGAAATAAATGATATGTTTCCAAAAGTAACTTGTTCAAGAAATTGTAAAAGTAAATAATATATGTATACTTTTTTTATCTCATTCACAGTAAATAATGTAAAAAACATAGGAAACTTGGTTGAATTTGGTGAATTTGGAGAAAAAGGAAATTTTAATTTTTCAAACTTCATTTGCGGGTTGACTTTCGATTAATGATAGGACTTGGGATGAGAGGGTGGATAGATGGAGAGAAAGAATATAAATGAAGGCTTAACTAAAAATTGTGAACCATTTCTTAGAAAATCAAACTCTTTGATGTGGCAACTTGTATGTGTGAAGGCCTTCAATATCTTTTGAATGCGAATGACTTATTCATAGATGCAGTAGGTTTCATCGGGAAATAAACCTACTTTTATATGACAATGGGTCTATGGCATTCTGGGTTTGGCCGTGGCTAAGACGAAGACTTTTGGTGTTTTTAGCTTTTGAAGGGTTTGGCATAATGCACCCCTCATAAACCAACTATTCATTATTGCAAGAAATTTCATTTGTCAAATAGGAAATTGAGAACTGAATACAACAATCCAATGATCGGTTTTAAACAACCAAAACTTGCTCTTTTTTCATGGAACTCATCTGAATAGGCCGGTTCTCTTTGAATCCATCTAATTCTACATATTGCAGGCACATTATTCTTGGAGTGTCAATGTCTGACACGACACTCCACGTGTTGGACATGAGCATACTGCCCTAGCATTAGTGTCGGTGCTTCATTGAATTATGAAGAGAATGGAACCGAATTGGTCTTGATTGGGTACATTACACATAGTTAGGTCGGACCCAATTCTTTCAAGTATATACATATCGTGCAGTGTGAATTTATTAACATAAAAAATGATTAGTTTCCAAAAACATCACTCAGGATATTATGCAATTAAATAAATGTGTACTTTAGAGCAAATAATGTTAAAAACATAAGAAATTTGGTCGAATTTGAAGAAAAGGAAATTTTCAAACTTCAAACTTCATTTGCGGTTGACTTACAATTATGGGCAGATTTGGATGACAGGATCGACATACGGAGAGAGAGAATATGAAGGAAAAGTTAACTAAAGATTGAAACATTTCTTGGAAAATTAGATTTCGGTTGTGGCAACTTGGATTTGTAAAGGCCTTCAATATGTGTACAGCTTGATAACTTATCTATTATATGCAATAGGCTTCATCCATAAATAAACACAATGGATGGCATTATTCAAGATTGCAGGTGTGTGGCCAACTAAGATATGAAGAATATAGAGTAGAAGGTTCTGGGTTTGGGTTTGGATTTGGATTTGGATTTGGCTGTGGCTAAAATGAAGATATTTTGGTGTTCTCAGCTTTTATATTTATGGTTGGCACAATGACCATACATAAGTTAAGAATTTGGTTTTACAAGAGAATTTCAGTTCTATAATAGGAAATCGAGAACCAAACACAACAATCTAGTTGTCAGTTTTGAAGAACCAAAACTTGCTCTTCATGGAACAGGCAAGTTCTCTTTGGTTCCGGTCTTATATATACAAAAGAATTTTTTATTTTCATTTACTAAGCTAATTTGCTTTCGAAATTCCAGTGTAACCTTTAACACAACATTTTTCTACTTAAACTATATTTTATTTAATATTTCTTGCCAACAATGACCCACCAACGTGGTGCTTCGGCCGGAATAAACAACCAGAACAAGTCTCATAAACAAGAAGGTGACAATTCAAAACAAAGAATATATAAAATTAATTCTTCATGCATTAATTATAACATACCGTCTTTACGAGTGGTTTGACATTCAGTTCAACCTAAATTCTCTAAAATGTGGGTTCCAATTTTGGTGGGGGAATGCACAGCACGTGTTAGCAAGTTCCTTGGACTCATTAATAACATGATTAACAGAAAACAGAGGATATTTACACATTTAATAAGTCAAATGATATTCAGTTTCATTTATAGCACTACAGCTAATATGATACTCGACCAAAATTGATAAACTTCATATTCAAGGTAAGTTTTTGTAGTGACTAATATTCCTCTGATACTTTTATGCATTCAAAAGAGATGTAACCTTTAGAGGCTATATTGAGATGACAAGAACTATATAAAACTTCATAATTACATGCCTCCAAAACAAATAACCAGTAAAACAATGCTACAAGAATTTTAAAAAGTTCCATCAATTACCGAGCATGAATTTGTCAACATTGCATTCAAAGTAAAGTTTAGATAAACTAGAGAACTTCAAGAAGTTTTAACAGATAAAAAACGTTGTGGGGCATAAGGCAATATACGGCAGAATAATGCAATTTATTGCAGCAGTGGTTGGATAATTCAAGAAGAGGATCCACTAGTTTCCTCCCCCAGCCCCAACACAGGTCTGTTGGTG
The DNA here is from genome assembly GCA_903798405.1 of Fraxinus platypoda. NCBI lineage: Eukaryota > Viridiplantae > Streptophyta > Magnoliopsida > Lamiales > Oleaceae > Fraxinus > Fraxinus platypoda. The sequence goes on along the minus strand of CAIGRT010175088.1, from coordinate 6,505 downwards.
CACGTTTATTCATTCACACAAAATGAGTAGTAAATCCACCATCCAACGATTAGGAAGAGCAGTGCCTTTAAACAAGACAGGTAAGGATTGACCTGATCGTTTCCACGAAAGGAGTTTGAGACGCTGCCATCTCCACCGACGCTGCCAATACCCATCATTTTATCTTGCTGGAGACTGTGATTCGAACTCTGAGGTTGCTGACCAGAAAGCGCATGTTGCTGCTGTGTTTGATTGCTATTCTGCTGCTGCTGCTGTAATTGTTGGGCTAATTTCATCTATAAAGTAAATGAAAAACAACAGTTAGTAACAAAGGATATGCCAATCTGTTGCAAGACTTCCCTCTTTTGGTGCAAATCTGTTACAAGACATAGCATGTTCAGCTAGGCTTAAAAGTTCGCTTTTAAGCAAATTTACTTACAATTAAATAAGTTTTGAAAAAAACAAATATATTAATAGTCAAAATAGAAAATAAGTTAATTTAACATTAATTCAAGAGTTGCTTTCAACAAGAAACCTTTCTGACTTAGAAGTAAGAATACAACACATCCAAAAATGTTGGGAAACAAAGTGCTTAAAACTAACTTCTGGAAAGATTTAAGCTTAGCCAAACGTGTGCAAGCCACAGAAACACGTGGATGAAAACTTGCAAAACAAGATATTAAATGAGTAAAATGCACCTTTAATAACATTTCCTGATCTGCACGAGGCAAAGCAGGGCCACCGGCTTGCATGGGTGATCCCATATTAGGAACTACATCCCCAACTGAATTTGAAAGGCCATCCTTCCCCATAGACATACTTCGGCTATTAAAAAGCATTCTCAGCCTTCTGCTCTCCATATCACTGGCAGATGGAGAAGTCAAATTCTGCTGCGCAAGAAGAAGCTGCTGTTGATGCTGGGGTGTTAGCATCTGTAGTTGATGAAAGGGCTGAGGACCCTGAATGAATGACTTTTGCGGCTGAAGAAGTCCGGAGCGAAGCTGATCGAGACCCTAGCAAATTAGGCATAAAACATTGAGAAGCAGTATAAAAATGGAAAACAAATTGATTGACAGATGGATTTGCAAATCCAGAGAATATGATGTCACATTCCTCACCAATATGAAGCTCGAAAACTGTATTAGATAATAAGTTATTTCAGACAACTGCAAATATTAAAACATTGGCAATTTCAAAGACACCTTGTACTAGCAGGTAAAATTCACTTGGATGCACACCAAATTCTAAAGAGACGTCTATTCAAGCTAGAATATCAAAATATGTAGTATAATGTACATGTATAGAATTTGGGAAAGAATCACGGAGAGCCTCCCACCAAAATCTAGAACCATCAATAATGTCATCCTGAAATACGAGCCCAATATGCTAAAGAAAACCATCCTTGAAGAAAAAATATCAAACTTCATAGCCAAATCTCTTTAATCTTAATTAAAGAGGACAAAAAAGCCCATGGTTATTTAAGCCACATATTGAGGTCAACTACTCATTCCAGTCCACATAAACTGAATTATGATAATTTGCAAGTTAATTTATCATCAGAAAAGCACCATAAGCATTGGATATAAAATACCCTTAATGCTTGTCCAGAGCGCCAACAAAGATTGAAAGCCTTGCCACTATGAAGTCACAGATTACGAGTCCACAAAAAATATATTATATTTTTATAATTGCTCATCCATATTGACAAGGTGATAAGAGTATCTGAACACATAATTCACTTACCGTTAGTGGCCATCCTTTCAATGTCAAATTGTTGCCACCTTGATTTGACCCTAAAACAATAGGAATTGTAATAATTAGACCTGGCAAATTAACCAAATTACCGAGCCACCACAATCCTCTGATTCTGTTCGGTGTGAGAAGATTACATCCTTCTATAATGTCATACTTTTTTTTGAAAGGTAAAAGCGGTGATTTGAAACCAGGACCTCCTATATGAATATAGGCGCTCCACTTCTATAATGTCAAACTAAGATCTTACTTAGAAAAATGTTCAGATTTTGCTTTATTACAAACGTTGAGTGACAAAACTAATACATGTATTCATTGACCCCAGGTATGGATCAATGAATATTTACAAAAATAGAGAATACTTGCAAATAATGATGCATAAGCTGAGTACCAGGGATCCCAATTAGTGATCCTTCTGGGCCAGCAGCTCTAGGGTTCATCATCGAATTCATTTCAGTCTTCATGTCCTGTTCACATACATGTGGGAGAAGTATTTGAAATAATACAAGGCCACACAAGTAACAAAAAAAATCTATCAGAAAAGAAATAAAGAGAGAAAAAGTACATACAGGTGTAGGCCCTGGAAATTGCTGGCTCCGAGCTTGAACTTGGGGTGACATACCACCAGCCGAACCATGCAGCACTTGCCTGCAAACAGGTTTTAATCACTGATGAGAAGTGTTCGATAAAACAAAAATAACTCTGATCAAATAAATATATAAGGAAAAAAGAAATCCATCTTATTTCTCAGCAAATTTGGTTCTTTCTCAACACAGAAGGAACAGCGCAGCGGAAGACAACAAATCTAACCACTGAAGACAGGAAGACAGGGCAATACCACTCACTTGAATGAAGGGCAAGAATATGCATGACCCCCAAAACATACATGGGATAACCACACACATGCACGCACCCAGACACAGAGAGAGAAGGAGCATCTCCAATGCACCATTCCTCATAAGATAAACGAGACACGGAATGAAATCCATGGATGTTTAACATATATAACATACCCGGAGTGTGATCCAGTAGCTGCAGCTGATTTCAGAATTGAAGCATTATTGGGATCCAAAAGCTGGCCAACATTGTCACCAAATCTTTGCTGAAAAAAATAATATGTTGTTAGCAACTGAAACGAAGAATTGATCTTATTAATGCCCTTACAAGCACCTTGTACCTTCATAGCTGCATCATCTAAAGAATCCCTCTGAACTGGCAGCTTCAATTTTTCCTCGTACATCTTTGTTGCCAATGCATTGGCAGTTCCAGGATTCTGTCTGGTAAGAGGCTCGTTTCCAATAATGCCATTAGCCGTGCCATTTGGAAGGTGGCTGCTGTCCCGCCGCTGCTGCTGCTGCTGCTGGTGTTGTTGCTGTTGCTGTTGCTGTTGCTGTTGCTGTTGCTGTTGATGTTGCTGCTGAGCCTGCCTTTGCAAAAGCATCTGCTGCATCTGCAGGTGCTGCTGCTGTTGTTGCTGCTGTGGATGCTGTGGTTGATGAGATTGTTGTTGTTGCTGCTGCTGCTGCTGCTCCTCCCTCGTCTTCATTAGCTGAGACTGCATTTTGCGAATAGAAGAAGGAAATGACTAAATTTCAAAACCATAATTGATTGCTCCTACTTTTACCGTGGTAAGAAGATGTAAGACAAATGTTGGCTGTGGTTTTCCCCATAAAGTGAAAGAGTTCAAGTATCTATAATACACGTGTGAAAATTAACTCTTGCATAGAGATAGCAATTGACAAATACACAGATCAAACATAAATATATGAATATTGATTAATACTAGGTTAGTTTTAAAAACTATTCAAAAGGTTTATGAACATGGTCATTAAGAAAAGTTCAAGTTGAGCAATCATACTGAGGACGAAGCTTTGAGAAGAAGGTAATCAATTTGTTTCTCTTTTTTTTGGAGACAGAATAGAGAAACTACATGTCAAATGATTTACAAATATATGCTATGAGGAAAGGAAATAGGTCTCGTGCACTGTTATAACAAAGTTAACAGTAACAACTTCAGCAAAACTGAAACAAAAAATCTGCGAGACAAAGCATTAAGATAGACATTCAAATATCAGGTTTATTCGCATATGTAATAAAAATCTGAATAACAAACAAAGTAACAAGAGGAAAAAAAAATAGTCATAAGATGGAGTGTGTAAAACTCTAGAAGCTAAACATGAATGAGAATAGTTATTAAAACCGGATCGGACCAGCCGGTCCGGACTGGAAACCACCGAACCAGATAGCGGTCCAGTCCAGTCCGAGTGCATTAATTGGTCAAGCAAGCAAGGGAACCGGTCAAGAACCGGTTAAACCACTCAATAACCGTCCGAACCGGAGGGGTTTAAGAGGAAACCGGAACCGGTTCATATGGAACCGGATGGTTACCAAGTGAAGTGTAAAATATTATTTTCAATTTGCAATGTGAGTGATTCGAACCTGGGCTTCAAGCATGGAATTTCAATGCCTTGGCCCTTGACCATTATGGAAACTGGGAACCTTTGTAATATAATGTGTGCAAAATATATATATTTAGATTTAGTAAAATGGTTTCCTTTTTGTTTCAAAAACATATTTCAATTAAAATTACGGTTTAACAATGACTCGACGGTTGAACCACCGACTCACCGGTTGAACCACTGACCCGGTGATCAATGAGTCTTCCGGGTTGACTATCGGGTCGGGTTTAACAACTATGTGAATGAGTCATCTAAGTTGCAGTATGGATCAAAGATACCCATTAAAATTAAATGGATAACCTGTTCAACTTAAATCAAAATTTAAAGCATTTCAAATCAAATTCATCAGAAACCACTAAATTCTGTTAACACGGGTCCAAACAAAGTATCAGAAGAAAATGAATATTGGTAAAAGCCCATTTTTAGAATTCCAACCAACCTCAATGTAAGATGCAGCAACCTCAGAGTGCTTCTCATTTGTCCTGGCGATGAATATATCCCAAAACACAGACCACCATTCAAAGAGAAAACCACCAGGCGCATCGATAGCTGAAATCCAGACAAAAACACACGCATATACAAATAAAATAATAATAATTTCTATCATGAAATGGAACTCCAGATAAGGAGTGCTAAAATCCTCTTGCAGTTATATTTTCTCAATGCTTACCAACGGGGTCAGACGATACTTTTCCTTCAGCTTGGAAAGCCTGAGCAGAGGCCTTCAAGTCTCGCTTCAATAAATAATCGTGGATGTAGACATCCAGCCTAAAATCAGAAGTCCAAAAACATTAAATAAAACAGTGTAGCATTTATCACTGAAAAGATTTTGAATCCAGAAGGCACAACAATATAAAAATTCGAAATAAACAGCAACTATATCAATCTCGTTTATTCCAAAAAGAGAAATTATAAAACCCCAAAATTACCATCAGAAGATTCAAAATCCAGCAGACAAGATAAAAGTCATGATGCCTATTTAAAAAAAATTAAAATTAAAAAAAAAATTGATAACCAAATAAAAATAAAACAACGATCTTTAAGAAAATTAAAATGCAGCCCCCCCCCCAAAAAATACTTTTTAATGAGGTAAAATCTGAAGGCCATGGGAAAAATGTGAAACTGCACCGAGAATTCCGTAAAGGCATAAAAAACCCTAGAATGCATTAAAAAAAGGGTAAATAAACCAGGAAAAGGCATTTTAAAATAAGACAAGAACTGCCGTTTGGGATTGAACAAACCCAAAGCACAAATCTAACAGAAAGCATAAAACTAAGGCCACAAGCATAATATACCGAAAGAAGAACAGTGGAAGGGATAGAACTGTGATATAACACGCACACGCACACAAAAAAAAAAAAAACCTACATTTTATCAGCTTCCCAATTTGTCTGAGACATGTTGTGCTGCTGTTCAACCCTTCTGCCTCTGAAATTGATTAATCAAACCCACAAAAAAGAACGAATTGGTCAATAAAAATCTAGAAAACAGCACTCAATTAATACAGAAATATATAATAGAGAATTAAATCAAGAAAGGGGTTAAGAAATACAGAAATATTTCACAAAATTGTAAAGGAAAACCCAAATTGCTCTTGGGTAGAGTACCCTTACACAATTCATGTATATGTACAATGTATAACCGAATAGATTCATAGAGGTTACCTAAGAAACCCCCAAAACAGGAAAAAATAGACCCCTTTTCTGCGTTGTTGTTTTGGACTGAATTTGGATTTTTCTGACGAACAACGGTGGTGTGGACGGGAAGCGGCTGGTACAGATATCGGTTTCCGAATTGAGAGTTTGCTCTTCCGCCCTTATAATTAGTCAAATTTTCTGTTTAGGACCTTGTTTGGAGTCACACGTAACTTGAAACGACGAAAAGAGCCTTACCATTTGAGATATTCTTTTAAATTTTAATGTAATTGTATGAGTTTGTTAAAATAGTTGTGGCCTAAAATGTCAATGCAATCTTAAGAATCCTTTCAATGAGGTCCTTGAATTTTAGTATATTTATAATTCAGTCCTTTAAGTTTGGGAGAATTTCAGCTTGATTGGCTGGTTCCAAATTATCATAATCCTTTCTTAGGGTGCGTGCCAAATGTTAAATGACAGTTTTGGCCTTCAACTAATCAACTTCATAGTAATTTTGGGCTGAAGTTATCAATTGATAGAGAATTTCTGCTTTCTCAAGTCTTACAAGCGAGGTCCTTGATTTTAGTGTAATTATAAACTAGCCCTTTAAATATGGAAAATTCCAGATTATCTAAATCTCATTCTTATAAGGGAGAATTGCAGCCAATGTATCAAACATTT
>CAIGRT010175081.1:0-10157 GCA_903798405.1 Fraxinus platypoda | reverse complement strand
TCAATTCGAAAGAAACCATGTTTGGAATTTAGTCGCTAGACTAAACGATCAAACCGTAATTGGTACTAAATGGGTTTTTAGAAATAAACGAGATGAAAATGAAATAATTGTGCGTAACAAGGCTAGATTAGTCGCCCAAGGTTACAATCAAGAAGAAGGTATCGATTATGAAGAAACTTTTGCACCGGTTGCTAGATTAGAATCTATTCGCATGCTTCTTGCATTTACATGTCACAAAAATTTTACTATTTATGAAGAGTGCTTTTCTAAACGGTTTTATTCGAGAAGAAGTTTTCGTTGAACAACCTCCCGATTTTAAAGATCACAAATATCCATGTCATGTTCTCAAACTTAGAAACGCTCTTTACGGCTTGAAACAAGCTCCTAGAGCTTGGTATGAACGATTGAGCAAATTTTTAATCTCAAATGGATTTTTGATTGGAAAAGCGGATACTATTCTTTTTGTCAAAACACACAAGGAAGATATGCTCATCGTCTAAATTTATGTGGATGACATTATTTTTTGTGCCACAAATGATCGTCTTTGTGAAAATTTTTCAAAAAGNTATGCTCATCGTCTAAATTTATGTGGATGACATTATTTTTTGTGCCACAAATGATCGTCTTTGTGAAAATTTTTCAAAAAGTATGAGCGAAGAATTTGAAATGAGCATGATGGGAGAACTTAAGTTCTTTCTCGAACTTCAAATCAATCCACCATGTGACGGTATTTTCATAAGTCAAAATAAATATATATTAGACATCTTGAAAAAGTTTGATATGCATGATCAAAAGCCTATGAACACTCCGATGAGCACATCGATAAAAGTCGACAAGGATGATCAAGGCATTTCCGTGGACATCACCAAATATCGAGGTATGATCGGACCCCTTCTCTATTTAGTAGCAAGTAGACCCGATATTATGTTTAGTGTATACTTATGTGCTAGATTTCAATATAATCCTAAGGAATCTCATCTCGAAACCGTTAAAAGAATCTTTAGATATCTTAGTGGAACTCAAAACTTAGGACTTTGGTATCCAAAACGAACTCACATTGATCTACTTAGTTACTCGGATGCCGATTGGGTTGGTTGTCAAGTTGATCGGAAAAGCACTAGGCACCTGTCACTTTCTAGGCTTCGCCCAGTTTCATGGTCTAGCAAGAAACAAAACTCTATGGCCTTATCTACAGCTGAGGCCGAATATATCTCGGCCGCAAGCTGTTGTGCACAAGTGCTATGGATGCAACAAACTCTTAGGGATTTTCACCTATCTTACGATCACGTCCCTATCATGTGTGATAATACTAGTGCCATAAACTTATCCAAAAATCCCGTTTTGCATTCTCGAACTAAGCACATTGAGATAAGACATCGCTTTCTTAGAGACCATGTTCAAAACGGCCACATTTCGCTTGAATTTGTTGACACGGAATATCAATTGGCCTATATTTTCACAAAACCTCTTGCACCCGAACGGTTCACGTCCATTAGATGCAGTTTAGGTATTATCGAGAAAAACAATGTCCAAAATTAAATTCTTCTTATTATCTTTAATCCTATTAACCAAAAAAAAAAAAAAAAATTATCAGACGTCCAATATAGAACGTTTGGCAGAAATTTTCTGCCAATTATACCGGACGTTCGATAAACATAGCGGACGTCTGGTACTGAATCTTTTCAGTTTTTAAATCGCGATTTCCTCATTTTTCTTCTCATTTTCCTCATCTTCCTCCACTTCTTCTTCTTCCTCCAACTCGCCTCCAATCACTTTTCACCTATAATCATCAATTCCACCCAATTATATCTATCTAAAGTTGTTTCTCAACCAATTTTGAGTCTCCAATTTCAACATTTTCGACCAAAACACCTTTTTTTTAAACACTCGAACCCTAGAGCTCTAAACTTCAAAATTTCACTTCAAATTTGTTCCAAAATCTGTATTTTAATAGAAATCTACTATTTTGTAAGTTTCTAACATCCTATAACACCGATTCCAAAGATTGCATTCAAAATTTCAAAATCCTTCACCTTTAAGCCCTAATTTTCGAAAATCCCCAAATTTTTTTGGTGAAATGTTGACCTCACGAGGCCGAGGAAAGAGACTCAAGCAAATTGTTCGTCGATCCCCATCTTCATCATCCGACGAAGAAATGGACCTCGAATCCGAGCCCCCGGTGAACCCCTTCGCAAAGTCGCTCGTCTTATTAGGTAAAAACGTAGATTTTCCTTCATTTACTTTCGATGCACCTGCATTTAGAATAGAAGAACAATTCATGAACATGGGATGGGTGTCGGTTTGCACATTAGAAGAAAATGCATATCACGTTTAATGCAAGAATTTTATAAGGATATGATCATTAATACTCGTTCGGGAGACATTTCTTGTGTTATTAAAAATGTTAATGTCAGCGTCTCCAAACCCCTCATTCGCACTCTTCTCGAACTTCCACCATGTGATATTCAAAAATTTGTGCACAAAACCCACCCTCGGGTGGATGGTTATAACCTAGCTGATGCATGTCGTCGTGTGACGGGAAAAGATTTTGAAAACGTTACAAAAATCTTGACCAACCAACTTACTCTCCCATGTAAAGTTCTACAAGATATCATTGCTAACATCATTTTACCTAGGAAAGGACATCAGGATGAGGTAAATTGCTTTGATCTTTTCATTCTCAACTCTTTCCTTGTCGGTTAGCGAATCGATTTCCCGACCATCGCATTAGGTCTTATGAAGCTCATCCATTCTTCACGATATACTAAGGCACTTCCTTACGACATGCTTTTAACTAACATCTTCAAACACTTTGACGTCCCTCTTCACAACGAAGCCTTCATCAAACCTCGTCCTACCGACACCATTAGTTCCACCACTCTCAAACGTATGAAAATCATTAAGAAAGACGAACAATGGGTGGTTGAGATGAAGGGGTTCGACCCGGCTTCGGGGCCTTCCACACTACCATTCAAAAAAGAGAAGAAAAATGATGACGATGACGACGAGGGCCTGCCTACTACCACAAGTCCTTCACACGCTACTTCGAGGACGAGTGCACCTTGAGGACTTGACGAGGACCAATTTTCTCTTTTGAGTGGGCGGATCGATTTTCTTACTATGACAGTCGACGGGATGAGCGAGATACTTCATAATATACAGACGCAGCAAGTTATGCTTCAGGCCTAGAAGGACGCGATCAAGGCACAGCAGGACGCGATCCTTGCACGGTAGGCCAAGAAGCAGGCCCAGCAGACCGCCTTCTTTGCCGACTTCCGTAATCGATTCCCGCATCCTCCTTCTCCTTCGATACAGTAGTTTTATTTTAACTCAAATTGATATCACTAAGTTTGACTATTGTTGACTATTTTGATTATATATTGCAATGCCTACTTTAATTATTAAAATGAAATGTTGAATCATTCTTGATTTCTATAACTGCACTTTTTTGCTTATTATTGTCGCACTTTTTGCTTATGCTAAAAGGTGGAAGATATAAGATATAGATTTGCATAATTATGTTTAAACAGGGAGAATATAAGTGAAATAAATAGGGGGAATATATGTATACAATCTTATTCCTTATCAATTTGTTTAATTTGTACATTGCAAATCATCGTGTTTGTCAAAATCAAAAAGGGGAAAATTGTTGACCTATGGTTGACGTCTCGTTTTGATTATCACAAACAAATTACATTTATTTCTAACAAATTGATTTCTAGTATCTATAGTGAGCAATTGCAAATCAATAAAATTGAAGACACGAAGTTCGAGGCAAAATAACTTGCATACGACGATCGATTGGAACTTAAAGTTTCACAAAAGATGAAAGCCAAGATACAAGTCAATAGAACGACAAGGTCAAGATAATTAAACATTGTACAATAATATGTAAAGGTAAAACATTTCATTACTTGGCAATGAATCGAGACGAGCTCAAGTTTTGGTTTTTACGCACGAAAAGTCACGATACAAAAATGTTTACATAAAGATTATTTTTCAAAGGTAAAAATCTCAAACTTATTTGAAAAGTATCACTTACCTTGAAAAATCCTTTTAAAACGTCCCTCAAGAACTTACATTTGTTAAAAATTAAAACGAGGACGTTTCAGCGTAAAACTGTCATACCGGACGTCCGGTATGGCAGTTTTAGCTCCAACAGTAAAAAATTCAACCTTCTGATTTTTTGACACGACGGCTAGTTGACCATCCGGAATGTAGCGGACGTCCGATACACTACATCCGATTTGGCAGAGTTTTTGACGGTTTTTCACCTATAAATACCAACTCACTTTGCATTCAATGTCAACAATCCTAAGAGCAAAACGTGATCATTTATTGAGAAAAATCCTTGGTCTTTATTATTTACTNCTGTTTTTCTGACAAAACGGCTAGTTGACCATCCAGTATGTGGCGGATGTTCGGTACACTGCGTTCGGTTTGGCAGAGTTTTTGACTGTTTTTCATTTGAACCATCCTAAGCAATAAGTGAGCATTTATTGAGATAAATCATTGGTCTTTACTATTTACTTATCCTTATAAATTGATTTACATTTGAAAAACATTTGATTATTCTAACCTTAGAAAATCAATTTCATCAAAGTTTTTCAAATCCAACACTTAAGCTATATTCATTGCTATCTATTAAAGTGTTTGTCCTCTTCTCTTCTTGTTTCTCAACTTTGAATCCATTATTCGTTAAGAAGAGAAGATTTCACTTGTAAAACTCTTTTGAATCGAGGGTCATATTAAGGTCCCGTAAAGCTTAATAGTTTGGGTCGTGTTGAGGTCCCGTAAACCTCAACATTGTAAAAGGATCGGTACTCATTGTTTTTAAGTCACCATAATCGTTGTAAAGGGTTGGATTGCACTATAAGTCAATTAACTTAGTGAAAAAGGCCTTGCTCGTGCCGAAAAGTTTGGTAACGGGGGACGTAGATCATTGCATTAGATTGAACCTCCATAACTTTACTGTTTGCACTCACTATCCCCTTTTAGTTAATGCTTTTACTTTATGCAAATTACGTTGTTCCACTTATTTGCTTCTTTGTGTTTAGTAGTTTTCTTTTTATTTGCTCACTAATTGTATTAAAACTTGTGTTATTAACGAAAAAGTTTTAAAAACCAATTCACCCCCTTCTTGGTTATCCAATCTTGGGCTTTCATTAATGGACTTAAGTTCTATAACAATAAGGGTGTGTTTGGTAAGGATCAAGTTTTTGATATGCTATTTTGCAATCATTGTGTGCTTGGTAAACATCGTAGGATGTCATTTGCATCTAACACACACAAGGCATCTAGAGTGTTAGAATGCATTCATAATGATTTGTGGGGTCCGGGGAGCAATCCACTTTTGGTGGTAGCAAATATTTTATGTCTATTATTGATGATTTCTCCAAACGTGTGTGAGTTTATTTGTTGAAAGATAAGTTGAAACTTTCATAAATTTTAAAATTTGGAAAGTTAAGGTGGAGAACCAGACATGTAAAAAGGTAAAATATTTGAGTACTAATAATGGTCTCGAGTTTTGCAATGCTAAATTTGATAATTGGTGTAATTAATTTGACATCTAAATGTATGATGTTAAGTTTCGATGTGCCTAAGTGGTTTCGGGTGAAGCTGTTATGACTACATGTTATCCAACTAATATGATTCCTTCCACTGCTTTAAATAGTGATACTTCGTACGAGATTTTGTATGGTAAATGTGCTGATTATTATATGCTTAGGACCTTTGGTTGTGCTGCTTTCTCTCATCGAAGTGAGGAAAAACTAGATCTTAGAGCTAAGAAATGTGTCTTCTTAGATTATCTAAGGAAGTTAAGAGATATAGGTAATGGGATAGAAGTCCTAAGGGTGTAAGAATAATCATAAGTTGTGATGTCACATTTAATAACTGAGATGCATTGCAAAGAGAATGATGAACAACAGGAAACTGTTAGGGAAGAGTTCCCAGTTGAGGTGGAGCGAGTGAATGTCCACATTCCCATTACGTTCATCACAGAATATTTCTAGATCCCAATAGACCCAATGCTAGATAGTTGCAAAAAAACATAAGCCTGAAAACACAATATGTGCCCGAGCTACACCTTCGTAACTCCATATGTCTGATTCTACCCTAGCACATACTAGTTATCAAGAACTAGTGATAAGGAGCCAAATACATATGAGGAAGCTATGAGGAGTGGCTAGGTGCCATGAGAGAAGATGTGTCAAGAGAACGGTTCTTAGTTTGAAGGGATTTAGTTCCTAGACCTAAGGATAAATCCTTAGTAGAATGCAATATGTTTATAAGATTAAGGAAAGAACCGCTGATAGTGAGATCGTGAGATGTAAGGGTACAAGCAGAAATAAGTGATAGATTATAATAGGATTTTTTCGCCAGTTATTAAGTATACCACTAGTAGAGTCATGCTTGCTTTTGTTGCTTACTATGACTGAGAGCTTAGACAACTTGATGTCAAACTATTTTTTTTGCATAGTGACCTTGATGAAAAGATTTTTATGAATTATCTGAAAGGGTTTGAGAGTAAGTCTAAACCTGACTATGTTTATTTTTTAAAGAAAACTCTTTATGGGCTAAAACAGTTTTCGTAACAGTAGTATAAAAAGTTTGATTCTTATGTGTTGTCTATTGGTTTAAGATGAGTGTGTATTTGTTACTTTATGTGAACGACATGTTGTTAATTGGACCAACATGAAGTTGGTAAAAAAGATTTTGATATAAAAGACCTAGGACATGTTAGGAGGATCCTTGGTATGGAGATTAATCGAGATATGTCCAATTCTTACTTGTATGTGCATCAAACTCTTTACGTGCTTAAAGTTTTAAAGAAATTTAGCATGCTTGATTGCAAACTTTCTTCTACACCTCATGAAAACCATTTTATTTTGTTGAAAGAACAATCACCCACTAATAAAGAAATAAAAGAATTTATAAATAATGTTCCTTATTCAAATGTCATTGGCTCCGTTATATACCTTTGGTTTGTACTATACCTGATTTGACTTTCACTATAAGTGTATTAATTAGGTATATGTCTATTCCTAGTCCCAAACATTGGGAAGCGTTAAAAGTGGTTGCCTAGATACTTGAAGGGTGCTTTTAATGCCGGATTAGTTTATAAATTTGCTAATGAGGGTGTGAAAACTTAAACGTTTCATAGATGCTAACTATTGTGGTAATAGAGATAATATGAAATCTACTTTCCCTTATGTGTTTACTTTGTGCAACTCCTGTTTGAGTTGGAAGTTCCAACTCCAACACATTGTTGATTTATCTACCACTGAATCTAAGTTTATTGTTGCTATAGAAGCTATTAAAGAAGTTTTGAGGTTTATTTAATGAACTGGGTGTTTTAAGTGATAATGTGATATTATACTCTGATAGTCAATCTACTATTCATTTGTGTAGAATCCTGTATTTTATGAATGCACTAAACATATAAATGTTAGGCTACATTTTATTAGAGATGTAATGTCTCAAAAGTTAATAAAATTTGTGAAAGTGCTTTCAGATTATAACCTTGCTACTAAGTTGCTCCCTTTGGTAAAGTTTAGAAGTTACCTTACACTTCTAAATATTAGTAAAGTTATGTGACATTTCAATTTTATTTGAAGTCACGTTGTGCGACTACTAAATTAGTTTTTTTTCCTTTTCTTTTTGCAAGTGAATTTGACATCAAGTTGTTAGGTATTTTGATACCATATACAAACCAGGGGCTATGATGAATTTGTGGGATCGAATTAATTTATATGGTTTCGTTTGGAACCTATTGTTGAGACTATTTTAATAGTCGACAAAAAACTGGTAACCCACGAAGTGAAGTTGGATCGAGATTCGCATTCAGGGCCCGACCCACACATTTGACCTAAAGTGTATTATATTTAAATTTGTGCCCATTGCCCCTATTGTGTGACAAAACACACGATTGAATCCTTCAGCCCCCCTTTGTGAGAGAAACCCGAAGCTACTATGTGCTTCCTCTTTGTTGCTACTGTCGGCACTTGGCCCCTTTTATGAGACCCTTTCCCTTTCTCCTCTGTCGACATCTTGCTCGGCGACTTGGCTACTTGGTTCGACCCGATGCTGTTGGTTTTTTCCTAGCTTCGCTGCTACCTTTGCCGTCTATGTGATTTCATGGCTGTGTCTCCCGAAGCTTTGAGTGTGATTTTTGATGATCTAGTGGAGCTGCTTTATGTGGTTTTGGGTCTCAAATTTGAGATTGGTCAAATTCATTTTGGTGTCTGACCGTTTGAAAACCCGCAAGTGAACGGGATCATGATCAAGTAATATAAGTTAAAATTAATAATACCCTTAATCGAATAATAATAATGACTTGTAATAAATCTAGGTCTAACTTATCACGTAATAGAAATCAAAGTAAAAGTTTATCACATTTTTGATGTGCATTGCTAAAATGTAGAATCTCCCTCGTTAATCCATTTTTAGCACAACAATTAAAATGATTCATTGTTATTACTACGTGCTAACGATCATATTATCTCTCTCGATGATAATAAAATCCACAAGCAATTCAACTAATGGCCAATTAATTGAAAAGCAAACTAAACCATAATAAACATTCATGCATTCAAACAAATTAACGTCAAAATAATTAATTAATACTAAAAAATTCAAAATAAGGGTTCATCTATATCTTAGCAATGTAAAAATCTAACCTAACATAATATTGAAATTAAACACGCAAAAGTTGAACGATATCACCAGAATTTGACAAAACGTGAACAAATCTGGAATTAATTTAAGTTGCATTTTTTCTTCAATTCCCAGCCTCTGTTTTTCTCCTTTGTGGGTGTATTAATTTATATAATATATATATATTCAACTGCTCTGCCGTGTTCTCTGCCAGCTTTGTGTTTAGATTTATATATATCTTCCAAAGCAGTCGTCCATGTGTGTATATATTCTCTCTCCCTGGCTGCGGCAGTTTGTGCATACATAAATATATGTTTTTCAGCTGCCACCTTTTTTTTTTTCTTTTCACCTTCTCTTTCCTTCAGCAGACGCCCTTTGCCTTTTTTTTTTCCTTAGCTCTCTATATTCTTTCTATCTCAAACAGTCGAAACTCTCTCTCTTCTTTTTTCCTCCGTGCCTGTATATATATATGTTCTCTTCGACAACAAGTAGCCCTATTTTAATTCATCCAATAAAAGTCCAATTGAGGCCCATTTAATGTATTTCTCCAAGTCATCTTTTACAAATAATGCAATTCAATCCTCCACTTTCTAAAGTACGATATTTGATCTCCAAACTTTGGATCCAACAGCCAATTTAGTCCCCGCACTTTAGATTTTGCCACTTTTCGCCACCTTTTGCTTCTTTCATTCATAGAGTTTTACTTATTAAACATAAAATACAATAATTTAGAATATATTTTATCAAAAGCACTATCAAATATCATTATTTTAAATCCCGAATAAGTGTATAAAATACACTTATCAAATACCCACAAACTTAAATATTTGTTCGTCCTCAAACAAAATTATAACCTAAATAATAACTAACACATAAGTATGCAAAAGTATTTGGTTAGATAATCTAGCTTTTTACCTCAAAATTTGAAATCACAGCATTAAATCTATAAACCACTTCAAAATCACAATACCAAACCAATATCTATTCTTCCAATGCAAAATCAACGTGTGTGTTTGAAGAACTAAGTAGACATCATGACTTTACAAGCTGCTTCAGTTTCCGACCCTATATGGTCAAATATATCCTTTCATCTCTCGTATGATTCACACACCCCCAAATTTGTTATTTTTTTCACTCTTTTCCCACTCTGTAATCTAAGATTGAATTTTTCATTACTATCCTCACCTTCTCTAGTTTAGGTGGACTCTACTAATTGTAAGTCAACACATCAATGAACAAGGATTCTCTAATTCTTGATTGCTTTGGCATCTCAGATTTGATTAGGCTAATTATCATTCATCAAAAGTCAAATTCCCTCAAACAAGTGTTTGGAGCTTAACCAAAACATTTAATGTTTTTTTTTTCATGCACTAGCTTTTTTCTGATTTCAAATGTATTTTTCTTTTTTGTTTTCTCTCCCTTAAACTTTCTAAATGACCCATGTAACAGACTTTAGGCCGATGACTCCCAAATAAGATGACTTTAGGGCACCAGGTTTT
>CAIGRT010175080.1:0-11266 GCA_903798405.1 Fraxinus platypoda | reverse complement strand
GTGAAAAGATGCAAGTGAAACTCAAGAATTTTAAAACCCAATTTGCATTTCACAATATTTCCCTAAAAATCAATCAGTGCAGGTAGTAATAAAGATCAATAAATCATACCTCTACACTGTCTCTGGCTCTAATTTTTGCAGGAACCCGTCCGACAAGAGATGAGTTTGCTGTTGATTTTGCTAGTTTTGAAGTGCCCAGAAAAGAAGGGGCACGGCTAGGACACGAAAACGACGACAGTGACGCCGGAGGTGGGAGACGTCGGACGTGCGGAGACCGGCGCTGAGCGGCTGCTGGAGCCTGTCTTTCGATTTGGGAAAATCGATTTACAGAGAGAGAGAGAGAGAACCAGGAATTTAGGGAAATTTTGAGAGAAATTAATGGGAGAGAGAGAGAAAGAGCGAGTTGGATTTCAAATTTCGAATTTGTCCATTTTTTACTGTTCTCAAATCTCAACCGTCCACTGGGTTTACATCCTAGCCGTACACGTCATTTTGTAAGGGGACTTTGTACGTGTAGCATTATTGTTTTTAATTACACAGAGTTGATGTCTTAAGTGACGCGCCGCACGCAACCCGGACTACCGCGCGCACAAGGAAAAAGAAATGGACAAATTCTTGAAATTTCCTACTGCAAGATAATGTATATATTATACGGAATTATGGGCTGCAATGATAACTCTTGAATTAAATATTACACGAATTTGGTGCAGATTCTGGGATGATAGATAATCAGAAATTTAATTTGATGGAAATTTTACACGCGTTTGGCTTGATTTTTGAACTTCCATAAATACAAAATTTGGCCACAACATTAAAAAAAAAAAAAACCCTATCTTGCCTCTTCATACTGAATAATATCATCAAATTCATCCAGAACAAGGAGTCAATTATTATATTTTGAAAGAGGAAATCAAACCCTAGCGAGGAATTGAAGCCAATTATATCAAGATTTTGAAAAAATTAACATTGGACTTGAATATCAAATTTTTTTGAATTATTTCATTATTCAGGTGATATTTTTCTATTATTATTCTTATAATTTATTTAAAAATATGTTAGACCAAATCCGTTTTGTATTGGATGAAAATGAACCGTATTGTTTATTTGTTTTAATTCAAAATTAGTAGTTTAATTTATTTCTGATATTTCTTGATTAATTTTGCATACTCATTGCATCATTTGATTGATTGGCCACCAATTAGCTAATTAGTTGCTTGTTGTAGTGTTGGAAAACTTATAATAAGTTTAGAACGCGACAAAATTAATATGTGCAATAGATGTTAGGAATAACATTTATCACATGTGCAATCATATAAATATCCAAATTTTAATGCATTTTAATCATTCAATTTCAGGCTAGAAATAGATTCGAGTCGTGGTTATGATAGATTTAATTTGTCTTGAATTTTTTTTATATGTCATAGCTTTATTGATTGTAAAAAACGCACCAACAAAACTAAATTACAAATCAATAATTGAAACTAAATTACAAATCAATAATTGAAATAGATAGCAATAGGTGGATTCGAAATCCAACACAATCATGCATAAATTGATAAAAACCATATTTTTACAGCTTCTTAGATTAATTTAGGATAAATCAAATCAAAACTCTTTTGTCTTATATAATTCGAATTCCATACGAAACTAGTGAACTTGAATTGAATTTATTCACTGTGAAACGATACTCTCAACTCACTAAATTTATTACTTGTTAACAATCTCAGAAGCTTGTGGATTTCGGACAAACATCATCCAAATCAATTTGATTACTACTTTTATGAGCATTGGCAACACCCAAATTCAGCAAATCGTCAGGAATGAAAATGTCCTTGAGATCGAAAAATTCATTATGAAATTGAGATTGTGACATTATAGATGAGTGATCACCGAACAAGCCCTCAACAAAAAGCATTAGGATCCATTTGTATATAATAAAATATAAATATATAAAGATGAAATATAATTATATTAGAGAATGTAAATTGAATGAAGATGGAATGTATAAATTGAATAATGTAGAATGTAGAGAATAGAGTTGAGATTTGAATTGTATAAATGTGAAATGTATAAAAATGTATAATGTATAAAATGAATTGAGATTTGAATTGGTAATTTGATTGCAAAGAGAATGAGGAAGAGAGTAGATAATTTGTGTTAAAATGAATTGGAGTTGCTAAGTATTTATAGAGTAATAAAAAATAATAATAATAAATTCAGTAACCGTTGGGGACTCTTCAATGTTTTGTGACAACGGTCACAACACTTTGAGATAAATGATCAAACGGTCACTAGGCTCGGCGAGCTCACGAGCCACTCGTCTTACTCAGCTCGCCATTCGAGCCCTCTGATCGGCTGGTGTTCGGGCTTGTCTCGAAAGGAGTTCAAGTCGTCCATGGGTCGAGCCCCCGACAAGCCGAGCTACTTGACTCTTTGTCATATCTAAGATTCTCGTCACAATTTCCGATCCTCAGCCTTGTATCGAGATGTGCGATTGTGGACAGCCAAAATGCTCGAGAGTAAAGAGCTAATATTCTTGAAACTCACAAGCCCTCGTTCATTTGATTTTATACATCCAATTCAAAACGTCAACATATCTCGCAAGTCAACAACAATTGGTAGTAGATTAAGAAAGACACTTTTTACCAAGCATAAGTATGAAGAACAATCTAAGGTGACATTGGTGATGAGTAATAGTTATTTACAAAAAAGACATATAACCTTTGCTTTCTCACAACAATCCGTTTTAGACTCGAGCATCACAGGTTCAATACTAATAATAACTCGACTCATCACCTAATACTTGCTCATGAGAATGTTAATACATTTTTTTGCTGGAGCTATCGTCAATTAGAAAACAACATTCGATATTCGTTGTAAAGGAAAAAGTTTGAAAACAAATAGCGTCAACTATAATATATGCACACGACTTAAATTTTTCCGTAGTCAAATTCTACTCCCGGTGGACTCGAGCATTGACTCTACCGCTTCCTATTCAATGACTAAATTGAAATTTTGCTCTTGTTTGGATTCCATTAAAATGTATTTTTGGGAAAAAAAAAATATATTTTGCCCAAAAATACATTTTGAAATAATGATTTTTGAAGAATGTGCGGTCAAAATAAAAGAATTTTTTTTGAATTTATCTGATAAAAATAAAGTAAAGGAAAAAAATACATTTTTAATAAAATGAAGTCAAAACAAGCGCTTTAGCAAAAATTTGGCGACTTGCCCAAATTCTTCAGTCTTCCCTTTCTTTCCATGTTATCCTGTTAACATCAAACCCCACCATCCCATTAAACCCCAGCCCCACCTCCTCTTTCCCTCTCATTTTAACCTCAGTCTTCAGTGATCCTTAAATCCTGTGCTCTACAACACCAACAAAAAAAGCCTAAACAACAGGTAATTGATCAATCAATCGATCAAATCAATACGTGATGAGTGGGTCCTGACTGAATCGACTCATTGGCTTCGATCAATTATAATCGAGGAGTCGATAATTTTAATCAAGACTCTCGACCTGTTCTAGGGTTTAATTTTATTTAATTTTGTTGTCGATGGAATCGGATGATGATATGCATGATGCCAATGATTTGGCGTCAGCGGAGGAGGAAGATGATTACTATAGCGGTGGTGAGGAGGAAGTAGATGACTACAACTACAGCTATGATGAAGCTGAGGACGAGGACGAGGAGAACATTGAAGATTTCGAATTTATGGCTAATGAGTCTGATGACGTTCCTATTAGTCGCTTACAGGTGTGTGAATTCCAAATTTTCGCCCCTTCTGTATTTATTTTGGCATTCTTAGCTAGTTGCAGTTCAGATTCCTCAAATTTCCTCGGGCTACTGCAATGTTCACGACCGACCTTGTTAATGGGGAACGGTGTCATTGTGTATGAAATTTAAGTTTCTTTTGTGGAGCGAGCTATCATTTTGTGTTCTTGCGCTATAAGTTCATAGATTATAGGGTTTAACCATTTAACTCATATATAACTGTGAATTTCACCGGAAAGCCTAAAGCTTTATGGCTTTTTATTCTGAAGAAAAAAACATGTTTTGATTTACATATTTTATTATTTTCATACTACATTAAAGTGTCTCCACTTCAGTATGTTGCCAATCAAATTGACGTGAATTTTAGTGCTGATAAATTATAGAATGTTAAGCTTGTTTCTTGCGGAAGGCTGTTGATGGTAATACTTCTCTTTTTTTTAAGGAAATGTACCATGAGCAAGCTGAATTGTGTTAACAAAGGCTAATATGTATCTGTAACGGCTGATTTTCCATAGGTATTAGCTATGTAGGGGGTTCATTTAAGAAGTTGCAGCTATTCTCTCAATGATTCTGATCAGATGAATGGAATTTGGGTTAGAAAGGAGGGTTAAGAGACAAAAATTCAATCTCTGATCCTCTCTTATATGATTCTGACACCAATGCTGCTTAACAAACACAGTTACTTAAGCTGGTTTCTTTTCAGAGTTGGAAAAAGAAATTTCAATATTGGATTGCTTTCGACTAAATCAACTTGAAGCTTCAAATTTTATGCTAACAAATGCAACCTCCAAACTATTAGAGATGCTTTATTGCATATTTGATGGGGGTGAAATGAAGTGGAGGAGAGCTTTTTCTTAATATTTTGTATACAATTTAGAATTAAGATCAATGAAAAGAAAACTATTCTTGAAAATTTTATCTCATTTCTAGAACTATCTCTCTCGCACTTCTTCTTCTTCTCCTTCAAAAAAAAAAAAAAAAGAAAAAGAAAAAAGAAAAAGGAAAAAAACTTGAAAGTACGAAAGATATTTAGGAGAAGAAATGTCCAGATCAGCCAGATCCCTGAATTCAAGGAGGCCTTCTGACTTTTTGACGAAGATGGTAACTTTCATGTCTGCTGTTGCGTTGCCCCATATGATAGCCATGCAAGACTGATTTTGAGGAGGAGCTTCAGAGAAATTCCGTTATTTTGACATGGATCAGAAAGGTTTCACCTCTGCTGCTGAGCTGTGCCACGTGATAGACAATTTTGACGAGAAGCTGACCGATGAGGAAGTAGATGAGATTTCTAGGGTGGCTGATGTTGAGTGTGATGGATAAATCAATTATGAAGAGTTTGTCAAGGTTTTAATGGCAAAGACTCAAAGTCATGTTCTTGGAAACTTGGAAAGGTTTATGAATAAAAAAATTAAAAAGTAAACTAAAGAAATTGATGGATAGGGTTGATTAGTATAATGAATTTCTAGTATCCTTTTTCACTATTTAATTTTATGGCTTTTAAATTCAAACTTCGATGATTTCTATGGTCAATAGTAATGTTGATGGAATCTTAATCGTTTATGTGATGTGTCTCGTAACTTTTATTTGATAGAATTAAAAGTTTTCTTCCATTTGTTAGTGCTCGTGATCTTATCATTTTATCATTCTTGGTGAGAAGAACTATGTTTGAATGTTTGAGGCAGGAGGTAAAATGGGAGTGTTTAATGTCTGACTATGAGCAAGTGAATTTGTTTATTCCACCTTCTTTATTTGTTTTCATCGAATTTATGTGTTGAACTTATGTTCCAGAAAAATTACACCGTCTTGACGGACGAAGATATACGACAACGTCAGGAGGAAGATATTACTAGAATTTCTACTGTTCTTTTGATTTCAAGAGATGCAGCATGTATACTTCTTCGCCGCTATAAGTGGTAATCTCCTTACCCCTTGATTTTGCAAAACAATTGAAATCTATCTGTAATTCTCACATTAATTTTTATCTGGTTGTGTCAGTTTGACAATTTTGTTTGGAACAATTTGTGTACGCATTACGAGACTATAACTTGTTAATGTTTAAACTTAACGTGTGAATTTGTTTGGAGTAATTTGTGTATGCATTGATTGACTGTAATTGCGATCAGGCTTATTTTCTATATGATACTACATTTCATTGTGGATACTTTTCTCCCGCTTGACGATATTTTTGAATATTTGAGTATCTAGGAGTGTGAATGATGTGCATGAAGAATGGTTTGCTGATGAAGAAAGAGTTCGCAACGCAGTTGGCATATTGGAGAAGCCACTGATTCAATTTTCAAATGCTAAAGAAGTAAATTATCGATTATACTGAATACTTCCTGGTCTCTTCTAAACCTGATTTAATGTATTTTAAACTCGTTCAGAATGTCCCCTGGCAGGTAACTTGTGGGATCTGTTTCGAGAACTATTCCCTGGAGCGGATATGTACTGCTGCATGTGGTCATCCTTTCTGTGACTCGTGCTGGAAAGGTTTGTAACTCTATGTTACTACGACTAGCTTTGGGCTGACTGATTTTTAGTTGAAATTAGTTGGTATTTTGCATTTGATTATGGCCTATATCAGTTGGTCAATGTATAACAGCATTGATGGCAGATGTTAGTGCTTTATGAGAATTTAAGTTTCCTCATACCATCTTTGTAAGTATTATTTAAACTGCTGTTTAGATAGCTTGTTTTGGTGCATTTGGGGTGTTAAATGGTGGACTTGAGTATCGTCTTTCCTTTTGTTTTTGTTTTTTTTTTTTTTGGGGCTCTTAAAAAGTTGGATAAACTTTCTAGAAGACAAAGAGCCTATGTTAGAAATAATTAGCCAACAGTTACCTTTATTCTCGGACATTTACATTTCCAGCCTTCCTGCAATCTGAAATATCAATTTTTCTTGATTTATTTTCTCTGTTTGTTCTGACAGCTTACATTAGCACATCCATCAATGATGGCCCTGGATGCTTGACCCTGAGGTGTCCTGATCCATCTTGTGGTGCTGCCATTGGTCAAGATATGATTAATATGTTGGCACCCGATGGAGATAAGGAGAAGTATTGCCGATACCTTCTTAGATCTTATGTTGAAGACAGTCGAAAGGTAGATAATATATACTTTTGTGGAACCATAACATTTTTATTCATAGCATGTATATTGTTAGACTGTAAGCGCTGCACAGTTTTTTTAACTATCTTTGTTCTAGCCTGTTATGGTAAGTAAACTGCATTGCACAAAATCGTAGTTGTAGATTTTTGAGAAATAGGATGCTATTGAGAGAAAAGGTGCAAAACAAGATGGGTGTTTCTTTTTTGTTGGGGGGAATCAAGATTAGTGTTAAAATTTGACAGCTGGTCACTGTATGAATCACCCAATTTTGCCTTGATATGGATTAGATAGAGCTTTGTCTCAGCAACTTTCGTGCTATTTTTCTGACTTTGTACATTTCACACACACTTGCATGAGTGCTACGCGCCTGTGCATGTGTACATTGGTATTTTTTTGATGAC
The DNA here is from genome assembly GCA_903798405.1 of Fraxinus platypoda. Lineage (NCBI taxonomy): Eukaryota > Viridiplantae > Streptophyta > Magnoliopsida > Lamiales > Oleaceae > Fraxinus > Fraxinus platypoda. The sequence continues at coordinate 3,981 of CAIGRT010175080.1, read as the reverse complement.
CTTGTAATTAAAAGAGAATTGCTAGTTCTGAAAACGTATATCGTTATTTTTTTATTAGAAAAACATATAAAGGTAGTATGTGGTTTTGGTGATGAGGATGCTAATTAATCGTATTGTTTTGTTTGAGTCTCTATTACAGAACAAACATTTCACACAAGCATTCTTTATAAATTGCAAACATCAATGCATTGGATGTTGATTTAGAGATTAGGACAGAAGCTAGCTATTCATAGGAATGGCTTCAACTTCTCCTCAAGGCTTTCAATGCCCCCAGGGTAGAGTTTTTTTTTTTTTGGGGGTGGGGGGGTGTTGATTGGTATCTCATGATGGCATGAATGGGATTATAACTATGTGATATGTCTTCAACCAGATTATAGGATTCTTCAGATTTCCTATTTGCCGTGTTGTCATGCTGATTATCTCACATTTCGGAGCACAACTGAAAAACTTTCTTTTATGCATGTTTACAGACCAAGTGGTGTCCTGCCCCTGGTTGTGATTGTGCTGTTGAATACATCGTTGGGAGTGGAAGCTATGATGTCACTTGCAGTTGTTCTTATAGCTTCTGTTGGAATGTAAGTCGTTTGTGATAGTATGAATTATTAGATATCATTTTTGCTTTCTGTGATGTGATGTTTGCCAATCACTGTGAGCTGCTCCATCAGTGTACAGAGGAAGCTCATCGTCCTGTGGACTGCGAAACTGTGGCCAAATGGATTTTGAAAAACAGTGCTGAATCAGAAAACATGAATTGGTAGATTATTTGCTTATGCAGATGAGTTCTTTTACATGATTTAATCAATAACCGTAGCTATTTTTTCTAATTTTTTTATTATGGTGTTGTCATTAAGATTGATTTTATAGGAATTAGGATCAGTGAGTGCTCTGCAAATGATGTTTGTTCTCAAAGAGGTTTTTTCTGATGAAAATGGAGATATAATGAATCGATGTCTTCTTGTTACGTAAGTTCACTCGCTAAATTAGGATTTCTGAAACTCAGGACTGAATCATATCAACTTCTGTGCCTTGAACTGGCTGCCTCACTAACTGTTTGATGAAGTTGATTGCCTATGGAGTTCTTAATTAAATTATATTCAAAGCTTGTGTAGTTATCATTGCCTTGAGAACAAAACAGAGTAAAACTCAATTGAGTTAAGTTACATTTTGAACTGAAAAATCGTTGCTGTTGCCTGCCGCCTTCATCAAGTTTCTGGTCAGTTTCTAGTTGAGACATGGGCTAAAGGCAGGTGTCATGTTTTTACAAAGGCTGTCATGTAATAACTAAGTATGGTTGATGTGGTGATGCTCATTGTGCAATTATATAAGTGAAATTTTGTTGTACGTGCATATGCCAGTCTAATCTGCTGTATGCATGGGGCATTGTTGCACTACTAAAGCAAAGTATGTAAATTCTTCTATTATCAGGATCTAAATGTTTTAGAAGCTCCCAATTTTGATTTCTTAATAGAAAAGAAGGATAAATGTCATTTCTAGTCTCTTATTATCTTATTGCGTTACTGTGACAATGAAAATTTGTTTTTTTTAGGATATTGGCCAACTCCAAGCCTTGTCCTAAGTGCAAGCGACCAATTGAAAAGCACCAAGGTTGTATGCACATGACTTGCACGCCACCCTGCAAATTTGAATTTTGCTGGTAAGCATTTTTAAATGTACTGATAAATCAAACTGGCTGAATATTTATATTTTTTATTACATGTGCTTCTGTTGTATCTCTCTACTAGTTTATGTAAATTCTGCCATCCCCATGTGCATCACTTACTGCTTTAAGATTTGAACTTATGTATTCTGTCATTTTACGTTGTCTGTTGCTTTGCAGGCTATGTCTAGGTGCATGGTTGGACCATGGTGAGAAGACTGGAGGTTTCTATGCATGCAACCGATACGAGGCAGCAAAGCAAGAGGGAGTGGTATGGGATTAGGGATATATTAGTCTTTGTTTAGTGACTTGTATTTCAATTTGCCGTCCAATATGGAGAATAAAATCATACTCCCTCCCCTGCATATCAACTTTGTGCTATCAGTACGATGAAGCTGAGCGGAGGAGAGAGATGGCCAAGAACTCTTTGGAAAGATACACTCATTACTACGAGCGATGGGCATCCAACCAATCTGTATGCTCTATTTTGTCACCTTGTCTGATTTCTCTTTTCGTGCTCTTAATTTACATGTGAATTATGTATCATTATAAAGAACATTGAAATTGTTTTAGTTGAAAATGAAACTAGTTGTATCAAACAGTTCCAAGTCCTAATACACTAGTTCATACCCGAGTATATTTAGCAGAAAACTGTATCCGACATGGTATTAAACTATAATCATGGAATCGACTTGATCATCAGATTATATAAGTTCATAACCCGAACCGAGTTCCATATGTATGCATCTTGTCTAGTGCCTGCTGTGCAAATCGTCAAAAATGAGAGACACAGATATTCCAGTGCAACCAAAATTGTTTAAAAAATACAATCAAGCAATTGTTAAAAGGCATTGCAATAATCAATTAGCATTAAGGTTAATCCTTTCCATTCCTTTATTGCAACCAACAATTTTTTGTTCATTTAATGCAGTCAAGGCAAAAGGCATCAGTGGATCTGCATCAAATGCAGAGTGTGCACGTAAGACTTTCTTATGCTGTTATATGTTGAATCAGGATGTTATTCTAGGAGTATTCTTCATGACAATGATTTAGATGTGATGACCATTCACTTGAATTTAAGTACTTTCAGTTTTCACTTTGATTTATTCTTGATTCCTAAGGGGGTAATTTTCACTTGAATGTTATTGTGGAATAATTTTCTTAATGGGCTGTTCTTTAAGTTTCAGTATTCTTCATATTTGCACCCTCCTAGTTTAATAATCCTCTTTATATCTTGATGTCTCGTAATGAGTTATTTTTAAATTCGTTATCGTGTATATTGGGGAGAATCATACAAATCAACTAGCCTAAAAGCTAAGAGTATACAAAATCATACAAATTAACTCAAATCAAGTCAGATGAAACTATATCACATTGATGAAATCTAATCAAGTCAGACAAAGTCAAATCTGATTGATTGAATCAAATCAAATCAAATCGGATGAAATAAAATCAAGGTTGGTGGAAGATGAAATAAATTCTGAAGTGGTCGACATAATTTTCTGTTTGACTCCAACTAGTAAACAGAGATGAGAAGAGGTTGTCTAACAGCTGAATAAAAGACTGCAGCAAACAAGGTTGCTTACAAGAAAGAAAATTCTTAGTAATCAGCAAAACAAGACATTAGGAGGAAAAAAAAAATAGATATCTAATTTGGCTTTGATACCATGAAACAATTCTGGGATAGTGAATTGTATTTCTATATTCAATAGAGTTACAAGCTATTAATTTAGATTTATAGAAAAACCTAAGTTGACATCATGCTTATGAGAAAGGTCAAACTCTAGACAATAAATATATTTAGCTGCGCATTCTGAAAAGCAATAGACATTATCTCTAAATATCAAGATATGCAAGAATTAATAGTCATTTCCAGATTTCCTTCCTTGCATCGCATTACTATGGTGTCCTTTGCTATGGTGAATGACGTATTAGCCATTCACAATGAGAGTTACAGTTGGAGTATTACTTTTCAGAGGGGTTTGGAGGATTGAGAATTGGATGATTATGCACTGTTTTTAACCTAATTGTATGAGGTACAAATTCGGGTAGGAGAGGATGATCGTAGCCGATGGAGGTTGGCACTGAATGGTATTTTTTCAGTTCGTTCTTATTTTAGATCCCTTTTGAGACCTGTGGAGAGTTCATTCCCCTGAAAGATGGTGTGACAATGTAAATTGCCTCCACGAGTGGTATTTTTATTGTGAACGGTTGTGAGGGGACATGCATTAACGATGGATAATCTTCGAAGAAAAGGCTTTTATGTAACCGAGTGGTGTTATATGTGGAGGAGTGATGTGGAGACGCATGACCACTTGTTCATT
>CAIGRT010175065.1:0-17566 GCA_903798405.1 Fraxinus platypoda | reverse complement strand
AATATTTTTTTCTAAGAATTCGTCCCCGTGATAGCTAGCATCCATTAACATGGTTTGGATGTGAATCATGTGATCAATGCTAGTTACCAAAATATCTAGGTGGATTAGGATTTCGAGATATAGGTATGATTAATCAATCACTAGTAGCCCAACAAACGTAACATCAGTCATCATATCTCTTGCATCATAGATTTTAGATTTTGAAAGGAAAATATTTCAGGAATAAGAGGTTGATTTTAGCTATAATACACCATGTGCGAAAAGACGAGGACTAATTTTATGCACAAAAATCTATCATAAAATAATTGTAAAATAGGTGCATAATTATATTACTTTTAACTAAAAATACGTGTATGCAATACGATAAAATTGAAACTTATTGGTGTAAAATATCGGATATAGTCTCGACTTATCGAAACCAAGATACACATAAAAATAAGCACAAATTGCGACTTTCTAAAATATAAAAATTAGTAGGAAATGAAATGAAGTTGCACACTCTATATTGGTGATAACAAGATCAAATGGACGTTTATCTTCCAAAATATAATGTTTCTTCTAAAATAAATATAACAATGTTTATTTTGTCGGACGAATCAAAGCTTGACTGTACTCTTCTTGATCAGATGATATCAAATAATAAAATATCGAACACGAAACTCGAAAATAATTAAGAAATTATTTTGAGAGAATTTGAAGAGGAGATGAATTAGAAATCAATTATTTTGAATTGATTTGAAATGAAGAAAATGTAATTGGAAATGTCTAATTTATATATTTCAATGTGTATTTTCTCCATAACCGCATCTTTTACAACAAATTCCTCACTATTAGATTCCATCTATTCAAATTGGGACATGAGCTAGTGGTCTAGATCGAATATTTCAAAAGGTTAATGACCACACTCCATCGCATCCATTGGAACTTACTTCAATCAGAACATTTTACGTAAGCATCGCAAGAACTTTTCCTACTAAGAATATAATATTATTTGATCTGGAAACAACTGGCCTATTAGCTCAGTTGGTTAGAGCGTCGTGCTAATAACGCGAAGGTCGCAGGTTCGAGACCTGCATGGGCCATTAGAGTAATTTTTTTTTTCCCTCCACTCCATTGTGCCGCCGACGTCTCGTCTCTTTTACGCTTTAGTACCTTTCGCATACAAATTTTACGGAGACGGAGCTTCAAATGCATCCCAACTCGGAAATCTGTATTTGCATCTACTTTCAATACTAATTTTTAGAATTTTCTTATTGGAATTTCGGTTAAGGATTTCTTGTTATGACATGTTGGCATTTTTTTCCCTACAATCTGTTTTTTTTCTTTTAAATTCATGAAATTAAGGTACGAATTACTGTAATTTACAGGTTAACACTAAATTTATGATGGGTCATCTCTGGAAGGGTTTCTAAATAGAGTCATAAACAATAGATAGAATTTTGCTATACTATGAAGATGTTGCAGAGTTTTTAACTGAAAATAAATGTTTGATTTTCATAAAATTTTCTTAATAGTTTGCTTGGGTAATTAGTATAGAATTTTATGAATAAAGTCTTTCCCATTGCAATTCAGAAGACAAAAAAAAAAAAAATACAAATTTTATATGCTAGTGTTACCCTACTGATGAATCAAGAAACTCGTTGGTTTAAATTGAAAAGGTTTGCTGTCCTTGTGTTTCTTGTATCCTCCCCTTAAGAGATGCATATTATTTCTTATTAGTGCTGCTGCATACTTACATTTTCGTTCTAAGCATGTTTGGGTTGTGCTTTTTTTAGACAGCATCAAAGGTGTTGCTGTCAAAACAAAGCCCCTTTAAACCACAACCAAACATAAGTTGCTGTCGAGAATTTCGAACCAGGGGCGATTAATCATTGATGTTGTGTGCATTTTTTTGTGTTACATTTCTCTTATCTCTGTGCTGCTTGTGGCCCGTCCTCTGGCTTGAGCACAAAATTAGGTGATTATTTCTCTCATCTTCCGAAGGTTTAAACCGTTTAAAATATGAAAGTAATCTCTATATTTTTAGGTGCAAAAGTTGTAAACCTCCAAATTTTGATTAACCTTGTTAGAGTGTGTTTGATGCACATTTTTTAGTAGAGAGTGCATCTTTTTTTGTAACGTAATGGTGAATATGTGGTTGAAAAAGAAGGAAAAGTTATTGATATGATGATAAATACTATTTTATTGAAAAATGTGGGGTTGAAAATGAGTAGAAGAATGAGAATGTGGCTCAAACGGTGGCTCAATAAGATGCATTAAAAGACAATTTGTTGTGCTTTTTCCTTGAAGTTATGTTGAACCATTTTTTTGCTATTTCAGTAATTGGATATATAGTCATGGAATTTCTATTTTTTCATCTCTAATAACTCAATATGTGCTAGTGTTAGACCCCGACTGGGAAATCAAGGGGCTTGTTATCCATATTTTGTTCCTTTCTCATCCACTTGATGTAATAGTTTAATAGAGAAGCATTTGGCCACTTTTCTCATTAGTGCTTCCGTGAAAATTTGACAAGGGCTAAAAAGAAGGCAGTAAGAGGCCGCATTAGCCCCGTTGGACTCAGGTCTTTTTCCTGAACCAGTTCCCTTTTCATTATATGCAGCACTGGTGTGCATTGGACCAAAGTAGTGATATATAAAATCACTTGTACACTTAGGTAAAATTGTACTCTAGCATTCTCTTTGGCTATGCATTCTGATAGACCCCAATCCGGTTCACATATGCAAACATAGTGCAGCCACATCATTTCTTATTCCAAAAGGTTCAATAGTTAGTTAGAGGGTCAAAAGTGTAATAAGTCAAGTAGTTACGCTTATAAATGTGATGAGAAAGGGGATTAGAGGGTATTCATAAAAGTTAGTGAGTTGTGAGGAGAGCCACCCCTCTCGAAGAGCCTAGGAGTATCTTTTATTCCATTCAGTGTCGTTTGTTCAATTCCAGCGTCTTTCATCTTTTCCAATCAATAAACAATACAATTTACATTACATGCAATCTCTGTTATCTTCTAGTTATCTCCAGTTGAAGTAATATGAGCTAATACAGATTGGTTAACAGCTTCACAGGGTATTCAATCAAGCAGCAGCATCAGTATCTATTCCTGGAAAATCTCAGCAATCTCAGGGTCCTATCACATTCTGACTCAATTGAGACATCTTTGAACTATCAAGTGAAAATTTATGTTCATTTATATGTTGATCCAACTTCCATGGTGGTTGTTAATGTTGAGATGGTGTATTTTTTAACGGTTTATACTTGTTGGGTATTGTTGATCCATCTGACTGAATATGATAACTAGAATATGATAACTAGAAATTAGAGGAATAAAACATGTGAGCTAGTTGTCCATGGTTGAGTGTGTCAAACATGCTCGGAGAATTTTTTGGAGCTGGTCATAGTTGTTGACCTCAAAATCTGGTTGACTCCATTGTCGACAAACCTTTGTCACCTCTTTGTCCACCTATATATTACTTGCGCACTAGGACTCTCGTTAGAGTGCAAGATTGTGACTCCGATTAATGGTGCAATGATTGTTTGTAGTTCGACGATCAAGTACAAATTAGAAGTTGAGTGTGAGAAGACAAATGGAGAGTCTTGGTTGGGTTTTAATCAAAATGAAAATGGTCAACCCATATATAAAAAAATATGGGGAGTGGTAGGTATGACCGGGGGTAGGTGAGATTTCATCATTCTTTTTGCATATTATTAGGTTGTGCAACATTTGTTCTCGGCTTTTCCTCTTATGGGCATAACTCGCGGAAGGGTAAATTCAGTGAGCTTTAGTCATTTGCAATTATCTTTGATGGATAGGATCTGCTATCAGAGTGCGTCGCTATTCTTTTTGCCTAGGTTGTCCTAGGTTTCGAGAAGGGCAGATCTTCTACTTCACCAAATACCGGCTTCGTCAAAAGGCTAACCTCGTCTAGAAAGTGTTATTGTAGTTAGGCACTTAGACTTGGGTAAGATCATTGAGTGAGTGTAGCTCATTCAGTTGAGGCCATCCGAGGTGACAAGAGTGTTAGGCAGTCTATGGGGGTGGATAAAGTGGACATACCAAGGCTATTCGAGGGGGTGAGATAAGGTGGATGGACTAAGGCTTGGTTTAGGTGATGAGGTGGATAGGCGAAGTGATGAGTGAATATTCCATGGCTATTCAAGGTGACGAGGCGGTGACGTGGACATGAAATTTCCAAATGTAAGGCTTGAAGGGTCTCTGTTAGGTGTAGGTGTAAAAATATAAACTTTATTCACTTTTTAATTTAATTTGATTGATGTTGTATTGAGGGAAGCCTAAACACGCTGCAAAGGAAAACACACAACTTATTAAAGAAATTTTAAAAAGTTGGCCTTTTGAGTCCTTAATCCTATTCTAGAAAAGAGCCTGAGTGCCTGACCACATCAACATTGCCTTTAATCCTCAAAGACTTTCAACTCCTTGTTTAGTTAATGAATATGATCAGAATCCTTGTTGGTCAATTTAGTTACCCCATTTTGCTATGTCTTTTCTCCCAAATTTTGATGGGTCAGGATTTCTTGATATGATTTTAATTGGAAGGAGGAGCTCGGTGGCGGAAAAGTGATCAAAAGTTAGAGACGAAACCAGCAATATACCCCAAGTCCTAAAATCAGAAGGGTCCCAGAAATAAAGGGTCTAACTAAAGAAATGAAAATGTCAAATTGTAGCTCTTGACAGCTTCATGATATTCTAGAAATGAGCTTGACTACATCAAACATTGCCTTTAATACTCAAAGACTTGCACCTCCTTGTTAGTTAATACTTAATAGAGAGGAGGCAGTTTCCTCATAATGGAAAGGGAAAGTGGGGTTCATGGTCCATGAATCATGGGATCAACTTTATTTGAAGTTTTAAAACTGCAGTGGCAGTCAATTTTCAAGTGTGAAAACGTAAAATTACGAGAATAATAGTAACATTTCAAAACCCATGTCAAAGACTGGTGAAGATGGAATTGGATTAAACAAACTTCACTATTGAATTTATTGCTCAAAGTGGTGAATGTAAGAAGTTGGATTTTGTATGCCAGTTGAATTTGGCTGCATGCGCATTCAAGAATAAGTTGCGGGTTTAGTTATCGATAGGGATTAATGCACTTTGGGAACACAAATTTTCCTCATTGTTGACTGCTGAATACTGTCAACGCGGCATTGGCTGGTGCCACGATGTTCAATAAAGTTAGAATGCATTTTTATTCATAGAACAATGTAATTATGTCACCTAAACAGACGTTTAATCACCAATGGGATACATAGAATCCCCTTATTTGGATGAATGTCGCTAGTACTAGTGGTTCAATGAATAAAAATGCGCCATAATTTCATTAGATAAATTGGGAGTAATTTCACCATCACTTAAACTGATGTTAAGCACTTGTGAGTAATTTCACCATCATCTAAACTGATATTAGGCACTACTGTTATTAAAAATCATTACACAATATGGATAATTGATCTCAAAATTCCAAGTCTTTTAGAGCAACCCTTAAATTTGAGACAAGCAATTCACTTTACAAGTTTGTCAAGTTTCACCATGAACTCAAAAGCATCCGGGTTGAACTCAATATTTAAGCCATTGTTTGACACAGCTTTTTTGAGATTGCAAGATGGTTAAATTTTTAACTTCAGATTTTATTGAAATAATATTTTTTATCTATTTCTTTAACCACACATTTCATAGGACTCGTAAACTTATAAATTCAAAAAGTATTGTCAAACAAGGATTAAATGTCATAAACATATATGTTTAGGAACGGACTCCCCTACTCATATGGCATGGCAAGATTGCTAATCGGGGGGTTTAAGGTCAAATTATTGGAAAGTATACTGACGGTGTCAAAAATGCACGTACGGTTGTAAGCTTCCTACCTAGAGTATATTGTGCGTTTATCTCGTGCCTTAGCTTGCGGGTCCTTGTGTATGGAAGGATATCCCCAAATTGAGTGAGTATGACGAGATATATTTAGAAGAGTATTTTATAGAGATACTATCAATGGTATATATATACAAAACGTTAATGAAAATACAATAACATAGTTTCCATCTTGAATTTGATTATTCCCAATTCATTATTTAAATATAAACTTGCATTGTTATTGTTTTTCTACTTTTCTTTTTCAGCATGTGGCCGTCTTGGGATCAAATAACTTTATTACAATAACCAAATGGGTTTGTCAATGCCCAAAAAAGCACGATATATCACACCCACCAAAAGACAAATCACATTTTTTCTTTAAAAAATTATTAGTAAAATTATTTCACTAAATCATACCAGCAACATTCTAATTATTTATTTATTTTTACGGATACAAATTGTAAATAATTAATAAATTGCACATAGATCGATTAAAAAAAATCCAGAATATATTAATAACCAATGAAAGTCGAGAGTTTGGATTAATTTTCATAATTATGAAGATACAGAGAAGTAGCTGCTTACCTGTTCTGTTAGTAGCAATCAATCTAGACATTAATTTCAAACATTTGATAGCGACAACATAATTGTTTATATAAATTAATTTTACGTAGGTTATAGAATATTCTTGGTAGATGGTAATTTCTCAAGACAAGTCATTCCCACGAGTAAAAATTGTACAAATCATTATCAAATCTCATTTGTAGTTTGAATAAATCAAATCATTAAGAACTAGTATTATCTTTAAAATCATATTACACAGAGGGGTGATATTTTAATCGGGATCGAATCTTTTCACAAAGTCTAACATTAAGTATCCTAATAAATAATATTCATTCATTTGAATAATTGATTCATATCATTTTCATTCATAGTCGCTTCTGATTGCACAGTACATGATGTGTTGAGACGTTGCGTGCAAAGTTACAACCAGAATTGAATGTTATTATGGTAGATATGGTGACATATTTGTAATGAATTGAATTAAGACAATGGTGAAATATGTCTGACGACATATTTTATTTTTTCATTTCTACTAAATATTTTAAAATAATTTGTATTGCCAATTAACAATTTTTTTTTAACAAAAATATTAAGAGTAGAACCGAACCCGTAGCGAATTCTATTAATCAAATACTCGAAGTGCAATCGGCGATTTCGAGTATTGAAATACCTGGACCGACTCACCTGATATTTAGGCTTTGAAAAAGATACAAAATTAATTGAAGGAAAATAATTTTTTAGTGAATTCAAAAAAATAAAGTAGTTTGACATTGTAAATTTATTTGTAATTGTAAGTTGTTGAAGGCTTTGTTTGATTCTCATTTTTTAAAATTTATTTTCAATCATATAGTCTCTCGATAAAATAACTCTACACGTAAATTCAAAATATTTCTTTACCTTTCAACCATACATTTAAAAAAAAAAAAATCATAAAATTTATTCTCAAGAATTATTTACCAAACGGGGCCACGTAGAATGAATATTAGCAGACTTGAATGCTTCAAACTTGAATGAAGATTTTTCACTTTTCAACATTATCCGATAACATAAAAAGGAAGAGTACATCACATGAAATTTCATTAATCAAACTGATCTGTGCAGAACTGTTAATGATTCATATCCAATTAACAATTATACTACACAAACAGACTCAAAGATAGGTTTAAAAATAGGAGAACACATGTCGACACATGATTTGACAGTTTGAAAAAAATAAAAACACAACACCCAATTATTATCTGTCACGTCACCCTATCCCTCCATCCCTGTCCTTGAGTCGGAATATTATTCATCCAATTAACTCTCTCTCTCTCTCTCTCTCTCTCTCTCTAGGATTAGCATAAATTGGACATTTTCTGCTGGATTTTTGAGCACTCCTTGGTTAGGTTACAGAAAAAAATCTCTCTCTCTCTCTCTCAATCACTCAATTTTTTCATAGAATTATGGCTGAAATGTCAGGAGCAAATGGTTTGGCGGATGAGAAGCGCATTCAAAATTCTCCAGCCTGGTTACCTTTTATACAAAAGGTACGCACGTATGTTGTTTCTTTATCCTCCCAACCCGCAAGCTGCCAAGAAAACACAAACTCATTCATGCTGCAAACCATAATTTTTAACTATTACGTTCTTTCTTTGCGTTTCCGTTCAAGCCGATGACAGTAGTGAAGGCTAAATCTTGTCAAGACTTTGGAATTCCCTTTTAAAAGGTCAATTTTAATAAGAGGAGTAGCTCAAACCCTTATAAGTTGGACTATGTTTTCATCTTTATTCGACGTGAGATTTTATCTCTTAACATATCTCTGCAAGATGGTGACTCGCTTGAGCAGATCAATCTTGAAATCCTCATGCTATTTTTTGAGTATTAGTCGGATCGAATGAGTCGTTGAAGCTTAATAGGCTCTGATATCATATTAAAATTTGGGATTCCATCTTTTTGTGAATTTCTTTTGGATGTTATAGGCATGTAACGAGAACCAAACATGTCCATATATATAAATGTTCATTCTTGGTAATTAATTATAAATCTGATAGCCGAAATATATATGTAGGTAATTGCAGAGATTTTGGGTACCTACTTCTTGATTTTTGCCGGTTGCGCCGCAGTGGTGGTGAACGCCGATAAGGACAAGGTGATAACCATGCCAGGAATCGCAATAGTGTGGGGACTTGTCGTCATGGCTATGGTTTACTCAGTTGGCCATATTTCCGGTGCACATTTTAATCCGGCTGTAACCATTGCTTTTGCCACCTGCAAGAGGTTCCCACTTAGACAGGTGAAGTTGGTATATTCAACAGAATTATAGAATATATGTACTGAACGAACATGCTCTTAATTTCTTCTTCGTCGTCTTAATAGGTACCGGCATATATTGCAGCACAAGTGATTGGAGCCACGCTAGCAAGCGGTACCCTAAGATTATTGTTCATGGGAAAACACGATCACTTTGCCGGAACACTTCCGACCGGCTCCGACTTGCAGTCTTTTGTGGTGGAATTTATAATCACCTTCTACCTAATGTTTGTCATATCTGGAGTGGCTACGGACAACCGTGTTGTAATTCCTTCACTTTATTCTTGGTCTTTCAAAACACGACATAAAGTTCTCTACTTAGAGGGTGTTTGGTGGGATTAAAATTAAATTTTTAGTGGATTGTGATAGAAGTTTTTGAAATGTGTGATTGAAAAGATGTGAGACTCATGAAAGATGTAGTTAATATTGATTGTTTGACTTTGACTTAAATTAAAATTAGATTTTAATCCAGCTCAAACAGGAATGTTCAATAAAGTCAAGAAACCAGATTAACAAGAGATCATGGTGGTGATTTTTCATAATTTGAAAGGGATCAAGACAAATGACTTTTTTTTTTAAAGCTTATCTATGTTGACAATGATTTGGATATCGACTTTGCTACATGAACCGGGGAAAATGACACATATTTACAAAATGCTAGGTGCAGGATTTCATTGGACTTTGCACAAAAAATAGATTTAAAAAAGTCAATCAAAATCTGTCACGTCAGCACCTATGTAGCTTTATGGTATTTTCTCGTGTACTCATCATCTTAAGACTATTATTTTTCGGCTGCCATACAGATTGGAGAACTTGCGGGTGTAGCAATTGGAGCAACTATTTTACTTAATGTGATGTTTGCAGGGTACGTACCATGCTCAATTATCTTCCTATTCTTGTATATAAAGAAATTTTATTTCAAGAAAGTGATTGCCATCAAGAAAAATAAGAGACTCGGTCGGATAGTCATATCTTGGGAAGTTTTTTTATGGGCAAATTAGGCCCAATGCCCTAAAAAAATACTTAAATTGATTAATACCCTATTAACTAATTAAATCTTTTAAGAACGTAATTAGTACGTTATAAAACCCCTAAAACCTCCCAAGCCCCTGAACACAGGCACAGAGGAATATGAATTATAGCCAATTCATGGGTGGGCTCTTCGCGTTTTCCTTCCCATTTTTTAGCAACTTTGGACAATCTATCAAAAAAATCAACTTATAGTCGTGGAAGCTTAAAACATATGCATAAAATTGTAAATATAGAACTGGAGAGTGCCTTGAAGTAAAAGATCCGCCATGGAAGGGAGGCGATGTTCGATTATAGGTTTTTGAGCTATGGAATCTTCAGTTCCTCTTTCTTGAGATGTTTATCAGATTTCCCACTGGAAAGTGTTTCTAGCATCGAGAAATATCTGATGTGTCAATGTACTCCGTGAAGTTTAGCGTTATTGAGGGTTAAGTTTGAATAAAAATGAAAATTGCTTCAATTTCTAGCTGGGAAAAATATTAGGATTCAGATTTCTCATTTTAAGAAAGCAAGAAACTATTTGAAGTAAACTCTGCCACGCTGAACAAATTGTGTTTGTGGTCATTTGGAGATCAAGAAATTTTAAGCTCTCATTCCCAAAAAAATTTAAGTTGCCTGAAAAGAACAATGAGATGCAAACTTTAGCGCGTGGATTGTATAATATTTTCAACTGATAAATTTTTAAGCAAAGATCAACAGAAGAGGAGCTCTGTTTGAGTGTTTTTCCAAGCTCCAACAAGGCATTAAACTACCGAAAATACTGAGATCAGATGACATCAATCCCCATTCCCTCGTATAATCCTCATGGATATTCCATTCCAATTGTGTGTAATTTAACTTATTCAAACCCTATTGATTCTCTCTCAAATATATACTATTTTCGAGAGTTTATTATGCTATTCTCTTTGGATTCTGATGATGGTATGTGGAAGAAAATCGGGTGCTTTTAGAATGTGTTCTACTATTTGATCATGGTTGTGTCACTTGTTTTATTTATGTCATTTTATCGAATTGATTCCAATGTAATTGGTATTTTGTCACTTTTTAATGTATGTCACTTTTCTTTTCTTTTTTAAATTTCAAGTACTTTTTTTAGTGTCACTTTTTTCTTTAATTTTCTATCACTTTTTTTGAAATTTCCGTCACTTTTTTGAGTGACAAACATCACTTTTTATTAAAAGTGACATTATATATAAAAAAGTGACAAATAACTTAAATGTTACTTTTTTAATGAACTAGATTTTACATAGTATTTTTTACTTTCTATCTTGTCACTTTCTAGAAATTTCTATTACTTTTCGAGTGACAAATGTTACGTTTTAATAAAAGTGACATTGTATGTCATTTTTTAATAAAAATGTGACATTTAATTTTAAAAAGTGACATTATGTCACTTTTTAATAAAAAAAAGTAATAACTAATTTTACACAATATTTTCTACTTCTAAAATACTTTTTATATGATTTTTCAAAAGACAATTAGTTTTAAGGGGGTATTTTTGTAAGTTGCCCAATTAACAATGGGGAAATTAGGCTCACTATAAAAAAATGTCAAATTAGATTTATACCCTAAAAATATTAAAACATCACAGGATCGTATTTCATACGTTTATAAAACCCCAAATTGATAAAGCCAATTTCTCCACCATCCCTGTCTCCATCCATAAATTTTCTCAGGTCTCTATTTCCCTAGACCACAAGCAATAACATTCAGCAAACCCACAGATTCTATACCCTTAAACCCCCAAAATCACCAATCACCACGCTCTCTGCTATTCTTAAAAAGTCCTCGAATCTCCCATCCACCAGCTTTGATGCTTGTTTGGCATAGCACATCGGCTTTCCTCGATTGTCTCATCGAACAGTGGATATGTAGGGTGTGTTTGTCTTCCATTATTGGGAGAAAAATAGAGCAATAAATAGTATTTTTTGGAGAATGTGTGGTTAAAATTTAAAGTAATTTTTTTGGTTTGTGTGTAGAATATTTTATTAGGAAAATGTGTGGTGAAGAATCTTACTGTAGGAAATATTTTTTTAGAATAATTGTAGACAAACAGGGGCGTAGTAGTAAATGGTTTGGGTGTGTGCTTAGGCTTGGACTTGCTGGTAGTAATAGTGATGTGGATGGAGAAAGAGGAGGGACAATGGTTGTGTCCGCGGTGTGGAGAAGCGGCGGTGACGGGATTTGGGGGGATGACGATGAAGGAGGTGAGGATCGTTAATGGATATCTTATTTCCTGACCAATTGTTTCCAATTGGGAATTGCAAAAAGCAATTTTCTAACTTTTTAGTGGTTTTGTCTGAGATTCTGAGTGAGTGCATTCTAAACTTTCTTCTACTCTTTACTAGAAATAGGAGTATCCCTTTTATGATATTTTAATGAACAAAATGTTTATTATTGACTTGCTCGTACAATAATTGTTCTGTAATATGAAGGTTGGTGGTTGCAATTGCTGCAACCATAATCCCGAGTAGCAGCAGAAACTTTCGACTTATTGTCGCTTCAATAAAAATGTTTGAGTTCGTTTTGACTAATCTATCACTATTTATCTATCTTCACATGAGTATAGAACCCACCAACGAACTAATTGATGACTAAATTGTGTTGTGTTAATGACACTGTATGAATTAAGCTTTTGGTTAATTTTGCGTAATCTTCCAAACTATCACTTGTTCCCCAGCATAATTACAAACCAGAGAGAAGTTTAGGTTGCTTTCATGACTTCAACAAGTTGGTGGTGTTAAAAATTTTGAGCTTTTAGCTAATTTTGATTAATCACCCAAACTGTCCTTGTTCCCCAGCTTAATTACAAAACAAATAAAAGTTTAGGGTGCTTTCATGACTTGCACAAATTGTTAAGTGTTAAAGATTTTGAACTTCTCCATCGACTTAAATTCATCGACCTATATTAGTTAAATATATTTACATTCACTATAAACAAATAGAAGTTTAGGGTGCTTTCATGACTTGCACAAATTGTTAGGGTTCGTTTGATTGCAAAAGTGGAATTTGGGTGGAAAGAAAATGAATTACAGGGAATTGAATTGCCTGGAATTTGTTTTACTGGGAATTGTAATTAATTTTATTTGATTGGTATAATTTTTCACCTAGAAAATGTTGAAAGTTTGGTGTTCGTTTGGCTTTGTTTTTATGAANAAAATTTTTTTCCATTAAAAAAAAAAAAAGTAAACTGGAAAATCAATTCCCAACTCAAAATCAATGAATTCCCATCGTGTGAGCCAAAATCAAGAAAATGAATTGCCAATAAAATGAAATCAATCAAACAAGCCAAAACCAAGAAGATGGAAATCAATTTCTAAGTTCCATGTAAATGATGCCAAATCAAGCAGGCCCTTAGTGTTAAAGATTTTGAACTTCTCCATTGACTTAAATTCATTGACCTATATTAGTTAAATATATTTACATTCACTATAACAATATTTTATTAAAAAAATCAAAGCCAAACTATGTAAATTTTGAAAATTTGTGCCTTCGATAAATAGGGACTTCAGGCGACCATCTAACCTTCATAGCATAAATCTCTTTCCCTTACTTTTAATTTCTTTAAAACAATTAAAATGAGCTAGAAAGATAAAAAAAAAAAAAAAGAGAGAGTTGCACAATTCTACCATGATGGATGCTTTGGATCATGTAACAAATTTTCATCCTTTACGTATAATGCATGGTAGGTGCGCCACTTTCCGCAACCTCTACGCATCACTTGTAGCCTTGCCTAGTAAGCATTTCCTTTTGATCATCCAAACGTCAATGAGAAGCTGCTTCATCAAGAATCTAACAAAATGGCCTTTAATATTGCAATTGGTTGATCCATATGCCCTGATTAACACACCCAAAATCCTATCATATCTTCATTTTCTGGCTTGATTAGTGGTTTTTAATTGGCCTTATTAGCATAAAGCCTTAATATACTCTATAAAGTATACATCACTGGCCTACTTCTTGCGATGTTTATGAGAATTCAGGACCCTCCACCACCGACCGCGGTACGAAAATATAGAGCCCACACCACTCGTGGCTCGGGTTACTCCACAAACTTCAATGACATTCATTTTCTTTTTTTTTTTGGGCAGATTCTGATGTTTGAGCTTTTGAGATTTTAGATTTGAGAAATAAATTCATAAAGGGAAAGGTATGTAGCGAAAGTTTATAGAAAAGAACGTTTAAAATTTAAATTTGTTCATTCGCACACGAATGCCAAGAAAGAGAGAGTTGTTTATTATAATCAAATTCAACTAATTGCTATGATGTTTATAACTCGTATTTAAAGTAGTAAAAATATCTGAATAACAACTAACTCTAGATAATGATGATAACAAAATTTAAAAATTCAAATTTTCGGAATTAATCCAAAATATATGGAATTAAATTTCAAATTTATTAAATATAAAAAAATTATCCAGAAAATAGATAAACACGCAGAATCATAAACAATAGAATTTGGCCGAAAAATGTCGAACTTTCTTAATGGACAATTTCCACTCAAAGTGACATCCGAAAAATTACGTACTTCAACATCGATCCCACTTCTCCATAAAATCGTCTTCATAAAAAGTTGCACATCCATGACTTTGATACCATTATAGCTTGAACCTATGTCTTAACAAACATCGGAACATGGACGGATTTAGGAAGGACTGGGCCGGGCTGTCAGTCCCCGGCCTGTTAATTTTTTTAGTGTAATTTTTTTTTTTTTTTGTAAACTTATTTTTTTCTACGTATTAGTTCGAGTTGTGGTCTGATCGTGGATTCGTCTATGCATTGAAAGGAATAAATATGCAAGAACCGGTAGGATGTATTATCACTCCATTGTCTTGTTATAGATTGCTGTCGTCTAAAGTATGAGACACCTTCTTATTCAGAGATTGTGGGCGATCTTCCCATGCGTTCAGTTTTTCAAAATAAGTACTTTCTTCATTTGGTCAAAAAATGGTGCTACATGAACCATGTGTACAACAAGAACAATGCGATATTGAAAAGGCCATGTTGCATTAGAGTTATTCAAAATTCAATATTTATTTTAGGTAAAAATAAATACCGGATTTTTTTTTGTCGAAAATTATTTGAACTTATAGATAAGACCGCTTTAATATAATATGAGACATAAAGATTCAAAATTCACTAAATACAAAAAATTTCACCCCCGTTGTACCTTTGATGAAATAAAAAATCAACTTATTGCGAGAAAGGGAAAAAAATACTTAATAACTCGTCAAAACAAATGTGCATCTCATATTCGACAATAAGTTTTCATGTAAAAATTAAATATTAAAATTTGGAGTTTCATCTCAAAATGTCAATCTTATTAAAAAGAGTAACCCAAATCGTTATATGTTGATTTATATTTCGATATTTAAACAATATGGGATTTATCCTTTAATATGCTCCCGCAATTTGGTAGCTCGTTTGGGCAGGTCGATCTTGAAATCTGCGTGCTCGTTTCTAAGTCTCAATCGGATCAAATAGTTTTTGATACCGTATTAAGATTTGAGATTCTATTTTAAAAGGTTAACTTTATTAATAATAGTAGCTCAAACCCTTATACGTTGATTTATATTTCGATATTTATCCGATGCGAGATTTATCCTTAACATTAACTAATCCAACATTCCAAATAATAGTTCTGAACCATAGAACGTGTCTTGAGAAAGACAGAGTAAAAACATAGAATGTGTCTAATTTTTGTTTTCTAACTTATAATTTCCCTCTTATTTTGCTAAAAGGAGTTTTGATAGTTTTTCTTATACTTATCGATGACATAATCCCGAAGTATGTAAAAACAAATAGACCCATAATCATCTTTCTTTTTTGGTACTTATTGTCCAATAATTTTAGTTTCAAGACATGGGTAGCTTTATTAAATTAACTTCAATATTTTTATGCTTGTTTTCGTAATGGCCAAAAATTCTCTATAACGTCAATAATTGATTGTGTGAATCCAAACAAGTGTATATTGTTTATTTGGTACCTCCGCACACGAAAATACCAAAATTATACTCTCTTCTTCAATCTCGTTGGTTACTATTTTTTTTTTAATAACCGTGGATGTCCGGGCCAGCTTATGCGCACCTCGACTAATTTCACGGGGCCCTGAAGTTTACGGTCAAGTACTTACCTCAGTGGCCCTGGGGGAATTCGAACGGTGACCATTGGGGAGTAAACCCAAAGCCTGAATCTCGTTGGTTACTATGACCAAACATGTCTTTAGAGCAGGATAAAATACTAAATTAGACTCTGTTTGAAATCATATTTTTAGTAAATTTTGATAAAAGTTGATGAATGTGCTGTTTAAAGTTGATAAAAATCATACGAGTCCCATAAAATATGTGGTCGGAAATCAATTTGAGGAAAAATAAGTTTTAAAATATAGGGACCAAACGGGGTCAATTCTTTTCATTAAGTTTGAAAAGTTCACAACCCATTGACTTAATCAAACTTAATTAGTACAGAATAAATGTGTTCCAACTCATTATGAGTAATAGCTTTGCCGTCTTGATTTGGTTTTAGGGTTTAGAATTGCGTGGTGTTTGGGGTTGATTATAAGCTGGCACCGACTAATTTAAGAATGCAGCAGCTGGCAGAAAGCGTCGGCAGTTGCACGAATGGACTAAAAGAATGCCACTCAATGCCTCAATAGATATTCAGTCGCCCAACCCGACAGGATTTTATTCTTCCTACTTCATGTTTCTTGTACCATCTCTCTACTTCCATTTAATCTTGAATTTCTCTCATTAAAGTTACCCGTTAAGATAAAATATATTAGCCCATGTTTGGTTTATCTAAAAAAATTGATTAAATATTGGATCAAAGTCAACAATTAATTTTAACCAGACATTTTATGGGACTTATAACTTTCATTTTATCAACTTTTATCAAAATGTACTAAAATCTGATTTTTAACTAAACCAGACATAGGCTTATTAATGAGATTGAAGCAATAAATTAGACGTGTGTGTTGGATTGTAAGTGAGCACGAGTAAATTAGACTGAGCACAAAGGGACGTATGTATGAGTAGATTCTCTTGAGTTAGGAAAAATGAAGGAATTAGTGCTTTAAAAAAAAATGACGACTATAATTGAGCAAGTCAAAGTTAGATCCTTAGCTAAGAAGGACGTATGTACGAGCAAGTTCTCGTAAGTAGGAAAATTGAAGGAATGGGTGCCATAAAGAATCTCGGGAAGTTGTTTCCTCTAATATATAACAAACGTTGTGTGACTCAAATTAACAACTTTAAACTTTACTAGAAAAGCACATTTCTTGATCAATACATATAATATAATTCACGAAAACATTGATTTCCTTGAATTATTATAATTATTTTAATTTTTATACATATTTGATGTCATAAAGATAATATTTTTATTATTATTTAAATTTTTATACATATTTGGTGTCATGAAGACATGAACCGAGTCATGATTACTTAAATATTGCATTCGGAATTATATATTTTGAATTCAAATTTTAAAATAATCCTTGTTTTATGTTACCCTAAAACGGATTTCCCTTTCATTTATATATTGATATTATTATTAGCCATAACTCTAATTAAGTAGGCCGTCTGCAACTGTATATGCATCAAATGACAAAACATGACAGCTTTAGCTTGGCTTCTTATTGTTTCCCTTACATAGCCAATGAGCATAATTGCATTTTAAAAAAAAATAAAAAAATCAATATATAGCTGAAAATTTTTGTTTTTTTTTTTTCAAGAGTTCAAAATGTTTTCTTGTTATATTAGGGCAGGCTTGTTGTACGTTACTGAACATAAACAGATAATATAATGAACAAGATTTTAACTT
>CAIGRT010175064.1:0-14795 GCA_903798405.1 Fraxinus platypoda | reverse complement strand
AATTATTCAACCATTTCATTTTACGTAGTTCAATGATAGCCGAATTAGTCATTTATTTGTTTCAATGCAACAAGATGTTAATTTTAACTCTACTTTTGGTATCCATATGGTTCTTTCATTAATAACTTCCGCCTATCTACGATGTTATTGATTTATCTTTTTTGATTGTTTAGATATATTTTGATTTGTTTTATGGTCTTTTGAAAAGTCCATTTTGTTGGAAGCAACATTTCTTCGAAATTAATTTGAGTTACAAAAAAATATTTTTGATTCACTTCTCTACCTTTTATGATATGCATATTTTCTGTGATACAAATCTATCAAATCAGTTCTCACATTGAAAATATAGACAAAAGAAAGATTTTGAAGTTCTCATAATGTATGGAAGTGACCGAATTTCATGGTTGCGCTTGTGCTTCCATGCAATACTAAGTATTTTCCGAAGCATGTCTTGTAAGCTTACTCATAAACAGAATTGTATGTCAGTTAATAAGTGTCATTATTTCTGCATGGCTTTTGCAATCTCACCATGCAAAAGGAAGACTCAAATAAACAAAACAAAATGCATGGCTTCTCCTGATTACTTAAAATTCTTCCCAAGTAATTTTTTATCCCAATGACGTTTTCCTATATATGTTTCATTTCATCATGTTGCAAGAAGGAACATATATAGCTTTAGTGGCTAATACTTAGAATATTATAGAAATGTCTGACACGTCTAAAACTCTCTCTCTCTTTTGCCTTTGACATTATAGGCAAGCTTCTTTGGATTAGGACATTTTCAAGAATTAGACGGACTGAATTTTCAGATTATGAGGTTTTGCAATTCCTGATAAAAATATTATCAACCTTCAAGCAAATAGGTAATCTCACAATAGTCCTATATTATCTCATGAAGGATAGAGGGAAAGGTGTAAAATCAAAAGATTGCGATGCCATACTTAGTGATCTGTACTAGACCCTGAACTAAACATGCCAATTAGCATTTCACTAGATGGAACTACTGAAAAATTATGCTTTGTATCAATAGAGTTGTGAATCTAGGAATCCGTGTATCGATAGAGTTATGAATCTAGGAATCTGGTTGAACAGAGGAGCTTCAGGTAAATAATGAATATAAAAACATCAATAAATCAAGTCAAGTATTTTCTTAAAATTGGTATATTGAGTCATCCCACGCGGGACAGACATTCCGTCATTTCATCCTGATATATGGTAATAGTTGCTCAATACTATCTTAGATTTTTATTTTTTTTGGGGTTTGGGAGCTGCGGTGGGGAAATAGGGCTGGCTGCTGTAGTTTCGATATTTGCATGACCAACTGTTGGAGAGGGGAAAAGTCTACAACTTAAGTGGTTTAGAAGTACGTATTTTCAATTTTCGTTGTCATTTCTTTATTACGTTCTCCTACATACCAGGAATTAGGTCTATGCTACTATCCAAATATTACAGGACTAGGCAACCCAAACAAATACTATATTAGAGTGTATTTGGTGAATATTATTTTGGAAGAAAGTATTTTGAAATAGTAGATTGATGGAGAATGTGTGGTTGAAAAAGAAGGAAAAGTTATTGATGTGATGGAAAATATTATTTTATTGAAGAATGTGTGGTTAAAAGTGAGTAGAAGAATGAGAATGAAAAAAATAATGTGGACCAAACAGGGGCTTAGTAAACGAAAAGGAATAATGTGTGGTTGAAAAAGAAGGAAAAGTTATTGATGTGATGGAAAATATTATTTTATTGAAGAATGTGTGGTTAAAAATGAGTAGAAGAATGATAATGAAAATTTTAATGTGTACCAAACAGAGCCTCAATATTGTTTATGTACAACTAGGTTACCACAGACCAAAAATAATTTTACAAAGTAGTTTCTTCACTAAAGTTTTGTGTCACCACTTGTGTTGCTTTAGCGTTGAACGATGCCAGAACAAAATAATCATCAAAACATCAGCATCGTGAGGCATACAGATTTAATACAGTATGTCTACAAAACACGGGAACCAATAGAATAAAATATGACAATAACACCTCTTGATGCACAAGTAACAAGAAAGCCAATAACCATGATTGATAAACTATTTGTCACTGATCATAATACATTGCTACAACATATGAAACAAAAGCAAACAAGAGAAGCACTCAAATTTACTACGAAACATTTCCATCCCCTTCAAGGAGTGCTTTCATGTCTTAAAAGGACTCGTGCTATGAAAGAGTTAAAGTACCTTTATCAACCCCTTAGATTGTCGGCAGAAAAATCAGTATTATCGTTGTCATCATCCTCATCATCTTCGATATCTTCGTCATCATTGTCGTCGTCGTCGTCGTCATCGTCATCATCATCCATTTCTCTTACTTTAGCAATTTCAGCCTGCGCACGCTCAACAATCTGCTTCTTCTGCAACTCCAACTCCCTCTGAAAATCTTGCCTCATCTTCTCCAACTCCATCATTTGCTTCCTCTTACTGTCCTCAATCTTCTCATATATCTGTCCAAACCTCTGAATAGACTCTGCCAACAAGTTAGCCGACTCTGCACCTTCCTCCTCGTCTCCTAACCCTTCCTCCTCGTCATCCTCCTCGTCTGACTGTCCTGGACTGTCCCTCATTTCATCCAACAAATTAGACCTATCCAAGTACACCCACGGATCTATAAACACATACTCCCCTGAATCGATCCCACACCCCAACCCACAATGGCCTCTAGTCCTCATATTCAACATAACATCCATTTTCTTGAAAAACACCCATTTGCTCGCTTGCCCACTGTCCACTTTGACCCTCTCTTTCTTATACTTGTTCTTCAGCACATCCAACTGGCTCCTACACTCTATCTCTGTTCTCTCAACTCCACTCATCTCCAACACCTTCTCAGCAACCTCGACCCAATCCTCCGTCCTCAAACTTCTCCTCCCCAACTCCATATACCTCTCCCCCCAAACCTCCAACAACACAAAGCTCTCCTCCTCGCTCCACATTCCCCTTTGAGGCACAAACTCATAGTTCGAGACGAAAGACTCCAACTTTCTTTTCTTGGGGTGCCTCTTGGATTCCTCGTGATTATACAATTCCCCATTTTCAGCAACATTTTGATATGTCGTCTCCTCATCTTCGTCAAAAGCATTGTCTTCAAATTCAATTTCGTTCTGGGTGCTGTACGAATGGGGAATAGAGTTTCTCATTAAAACTTTGATCTAGAAATTCAGTGGTGGTTCCTTTGGCAGGATTTTTGCATATAAATACGTTAAAACGGATACAATTGCAGGAATTGCAAATAAAACGCTAATTTGGACCGATAATTTGAGTTTTTATGTGAAAAATCTGGGTTTTTTTTTTCCTGAATTATAGTAGTCAGGATGAATTACTTTTCTAATTGAACTAGGATGTTATGATCTTCATCTGGAATTGTTTGCAAAGTTGAACTGTGTATAAAAACCAGGTCGAAGATCGACACCATCCTAATTTTTTAATTTTTAGGGTTTTGCAGTTGAAACGGAATAAAATGGAGTATTTCGGGTGGATAAAAGTCCAATTTTCTTTTATTGGTGAAGTCATCCAGGTTTCAGAAAGGTTTCATTTTAGCCACTACTTTTTTTTTCTTTTCCAAAATCAATGTCGAAGTTTTAANTTTTTTTTTTTTTTTGTGAATACATTTTATATTTTTTTTTTCCTTATGTGACCGATAGATTTTCATGTGTGGATCGTGTAGATATTGATGGAGCCCTTAAGTCGTTTAATATTGCAATAATTGCATCTTCCATCTTGTACAAATTTATAATTGTTCTTCGAATTCATTAAACATTTTTTTTTCAATATCACAACATTCGTGTTAAGAAAGGTGAGTTTGTATCCTCGTCTAGTGCATAAAATTAATTTCAAGAAAATTTCACATGAGAAAATTCACTTAAAATTATCACATTGATTCCTTCTTATTTAGTTGATGGTGAAATAACTTATGTACGAGTGGTCGGATAATTTTCAGTGTATTACAAAGATCATGATTGTACAGAACTTTATAACATCTCAACTCCAGTAATCTCCGTTGACAACTTGATTTCTCCCACTTCTCATCTCTCAGTAGCTCTAATTGGGATCGTATTAATGGTACAAAAAGATGGATTAAGTCTGAGTTGAAATCTATTATGTCATCGGTGCAAATGGGAAGACAAAAATGTGACATTACATTGTATAGTATTGACATCTTTCAATTTACGGATAAGTGAAGAAGAGAAAAAAAATAGTAGAGGGCCCGGATTGCAAGCAGAAAAAACAAATCTCAACTTCCAACAACTAATGATGTTGGTCGAGTAATATAAAGGCACAACACAATTTATGAAAGTTTTGGTCAAAGCACCCAAATGTATACACAAAATTAATGCAATATATTTAGAAAAGCTTGCTTGCAAACTCCTCAATCTCCTCATCTGCTTTGCCTGAAGCAGAGGCTGCAAGATCTCAAAGCTGCAACAGGCTCCTTCCCAACTGCAGCACCACCTTCATTTCAAACAATTCTCCATTTTCTCTTCTCTCCATATCATTTTCTGTCAAGTTTGATTCTATAGACTCTTCCATCAAGTTTGAAAATCAGTTTCCATGATGAATTTTTACCTGTGTTTGACGGCTACGGACTCACAATAAAAGAAAAGAAGAAGAAGAATAAACTAGGGTTATATTTGTGGTGTGATTATAGCGTGGTGTGAATAATTAGAAGTATATTAACTCTAATTATGTAATTTTACTTAAGGCTATTTAAGTAAATAAGAAAAAAATTAAAATTTGTGGTGCACTTAATAAATTTTGCAGTGGTAATATAATTACCCTAATTTATATTAGAGAAAATTAGGGTGAATTATATATTTTTGTTAACTATATCATAATTTAATTGCAACGAATGTTTCTAATATTTCCTTATTTTAATTTATGCCCCAACTTATTTTCCTTCAACTTTTATACTTGAGTCCCTGTTTGACACACATTAAAATTTCATTCTCATTCTTTTACTCATTTTCAATTATACATTCTTCAATAAAATAATATTTTTCATCACATCAATAACTTTTCCTTCTTTTTTAACCACATTCTTCATCAATTTACTATTCCAAAATACATTCTTCCAAAATAATGTTGCTCAAACACACAACCTTGTATTAATTTGCACATCTTGTTTCTAATGATTATTTTCGTCCAAAAAAAATTATTATTGGAGCATAAAAAAACTTATTTGTCACTTGTATTTTAAATAAACCAAATAATTTCAATGCACATTAGTGTACAATTTGAACAAAAATCATAATTAGCGTACTATTTCAAGCTTTTAATTAATTCGAAATATAAACTTATTTTTGCCAAATTATGTGTTATTTATTTAATTTAATTTTGGACATCAGGTTCGATTCTAGTTCAACCCTGTATTCTACAATGTCCGAGCCAGTTTTCAAAATATTATTACTAGAAGGAGAACACAAGTCAAAATCAGAAATCACGCGAATAAAGTAACGACACTGTCAACACGAGCAGCAAAATTGATGAACCCATCAAAACTCACCTCCATCACACCTATATATATATAGCAAAATAATTTTTACAAAATTCGACGTCTACTATACACCCACGAACCTCCCACTATGACTTGCTCAAAGTCACTCGCCTGAGTGCACAAGCACATAAAAGAGAGCTGTACAGTATGCTATACACAAGTTTCACAAAAAAAAAAAATGTGGCCCTGAAGGCATAACGAGAATCATGAGTGAAACTTCCTTGGTGCAGAACACTCTTAGATTAATCTGGTTCGAAAGAACAAACTTTATTGAGTGAAGGACATGCATTATCACTGATCCAGCTTTCCATTTGAATCTGATGTGACTGGGGATGGAGGTTTTGATTGACTAGGTTGTGGCGGTGGAGCTGTCAGCGAATAAGTCATCATCCTGGATGAGGAACTTTCAATAAGACCAGCAACACCAGCCGCTGAAGTTTGAGCATTTGAAGGAAGAAAAAGATCGTGTTTCTGATCTTTATAAGCACTCCAAACCTGTAAATACGATTTATCATGTAAACAATTGACGACAAAAACATTGAAGAACTCTAACTACACATTTTTTCTACTAAATTGAATCAGATGAGAGTTAACAAATACATGGGGTAGGTACTAGGAAATGATAAGAATTTTGAATCATCGAAACCACATTCAACATGGAAATGTAAATTATTCATCAAGCAGAATCCAAGTTTCGGGTTAAGGAAGCTACAAGGAAACATAGATGAGAAAAGCAATTGGCCAGAGTGGAATCCAGTTGAATCTGGAAGTGTCTGGTAATGTGGTTATTTTATAGTTGACGCGATTAATCAATAAAACATTAAAACAGAAAAGGTGTCTGACAAATAGACAAATATTGTTATTGTGCCTAGTTTTAAGAAATATAGGTAAACATGCGAGATAGTGATTGTTCACATCAACAACTCTACTAAAATCGCTCAAATAGTATACACTTCATATCCCCATTCTGTCATGATACAACTTGTTTATACGACACAAACTAGGAGGGCATGAATTCTCTTTTACTTGCTAGGTCTACCTAATGCCAACTGAATATCTTCATTCAATTTCGTCATTATTCACTTGAGAATTTCGCATCCAAGCTAATGGACAATAAGTACAATCAAACCCCTGCTCTCCTCCTCAAACTTAACAAGATCAAAAAAAAGTTGTCGTAAAAACTTCTTTTGTATTGAAATGTCAACCAGTGTAAAGTTTGACATGGTTGTTGTAACATGAGCACACAAAGACGAGGAGTCATTACTTACATCAGAGGAATTTAGCATGTCACGCACTTTGGTACAGTAGGCCCCTTCTGTTGCAAATGCATGTAGAACCTAGATCAACACAAATTTTTATAAGAGTTATGCCCATAAAACTCAAAAGAAAATGTTCCGTGAATGTGAAAGAATGGTGCAATTTGGAACTTCTTGAGCAGCATAAAAGTATAAACAATAGATGAGTTAAAACTTCTGCAGATGATAATTGTTTTTTCATCTTTCTATGCAGTACAAGGATAGTATCATATAAGTTGAACTTCAAATCTATTTACTATTGTATGTTCATTGATTCACAACAAAGAAAACAATAAATTCTCAAGGAGTCGGGGCACATTTACAAAAAATGAACCTCAAATAACTTAAGCTTTTAGATCAAGTAGTTCAACATGGTATCAGAGTAGGCATACTGGCGAAGGTCATGGGTTCAAGTCTCGCTGCCATGCATTTAATGAAATTTTTCAAGTTACATGCTTGATGAAGATAAATGAATATCACCTAAATGTGAGGTGCGTGTTGACGAAAATAATTAAATTATAGTCTACCTTTTAACGGCTTAAGCTTAAATCAAATGTTTCATCGCACCAGAAAACAAAGGTCCCTTTCCAAAATCAATATTTCCAACATGAATGGGATCCATGAAGCCTCAATTTAATATTACTCTACAAGTGAGCAAAGATATAACCAAGAATAAAATTCATATTGCTCCTTTACTTCATAATATACCAAAGCTCGAAAGATTATATAACTTAAATCTGTGATGCAAAAGGCACCTAACTAGGATGAACTATCCATGTCTGACAAGCATTGAACATGTACTACTCAGATATTCCAGGGCACATGATTATTTTTATCTCATTTGCACTAATATGGAAGGTACAGCCCGACGTTAATTCAACATATAGTAATTCCTGGCTCTAATTCAAAAGATTTTCATCTGCAAAATTCAAAATTAAAGCTGAAAAAGTGTAGCCCCTGTTTGACAACCATTAAAACAAAACTCTTTTTTTTTCTCAAAACTCATTCTCAACCATAAATTCTCACAATAAAGTATTTTGCACGTAAACCCAAAACATTCTCCTACTTGTTATAGGGGCTTACTTCTATTGAAGAATAAAAAGGCGTAAAAAATATGATACGTATAGAAAAATTTTGTAATCAACACGTCCATGTCCCAAGTTTTTGAAGTAACATGTCTAACATTCGGTGTAATTGGTGTCCTGTGTTGTGCGACTTAAATCTTCAAACTGATGAAGAAATAGAAAAGATCTCAAAACGAAGTTGAGATCTCTGAGAACAAAAGATAAAAATCAAAAATCAAAAATCAAAAGAATCCGAAAGCATTGTGAACTACTCAATTTCCACACCTTACAACCAAGTTCATTGATTCACAAATAAGAAAACAATGCTGAACTTCACAAAGAGGGCAGGAAAATTAACAGAAAATGACTGAAATATTTGAAGCTTCCAACCATCTAAAAATGAGTACAGAAATTTACGGTAGTCTGACCTCAATTGCAAGAACTCGGCTAATTGATGCTTCTGACTCATTCCAGTTCATCTGCGAAGAAAGTCCATTTCTTCCCCCAGCTCTCCAATCAAGAAGGCCAAGAAGAACATCGACGAGGCCAACCCTGCAGTGGTGATAATTTATATTACTATAAAGTGGCAGGAATAAGATAAAATATTAGTTTCTTCAAGATGCATGTCTAACCTAATTTAATTTATTTTAAATCAAACAAATTCAACCCAAGCTTTCAGTAATCCTCCTATAACATACAGGTGCCAAACCAGCTAATGGAAAGGTGTTACAGTGTTTCCTTAACAAAGTGGGTCCACCTCCCAATATTTGGTCAACTTTATACCATGCTCCAAAGTCCACTAATCGAAGGTTTCTAGGAATGGAAGCAAGCAAATGAGCAATAAAAGTGAAAATACAAATGAATTTATGCTCATTAATTTTCTGTGTGCAATCAATTTATATAAATTTCTCTAAGTTATCATCTAGTCAGAAAACAAGATACGGGGATGACAAAAATGAAATCGAAGACACTTAATGGATAACAATAAGTACTCAGAATTTTGTGTGAAAAACTATTTGGTAACGCAATTAGATTAAGGGGGTGTTTGGTGGGGATTAAAATTAGATTTTTAGTAGATTGTGATAGAAGTTTTTGAAATGTGTGGTTGAAAAGCTGTGGGACCCATGAAAGAAATGGTTAATATTAATTGTTTAACTTTGACTTAGATTAAAATCTGATTTTATTCAGAAACAAACAAGACCTAAGTACAGATATTCTCATATTTAATGCACAATTCATATAACGCGACTCTATTATACATATAGATACTACCAGATTACATGCATAATTATTATAATAGCTACCGTGTGTGTGTGTGAGTGAGTGTTAGTAATTGCTTATTTGATACAATTAAAGTAAATTAATTTACAATTTATATCATACATATAGAAGACGCATTTAGACACGTAGACAATGTATTTAAAACTATGGCTTGGCTGTTTGCTTTTCAACTATCTAATGAAACTTCACATTGAAGTTTTAAGCTAAATTTAAGTGGGCCTAATCATTTTAAATAGCAACATCTATATTTTATTAAGCAAGTTGAATCTAATAAGTACTGAAAGTCTCCAGTACAAGTGTTGAATGCTTATATATAAGACCCCTTATATACTCACTTAAGACCCTGGGCAACTAGTGCATCTCTTGCTCGATTTCCCGCAACTACGACTCGCTTCAAGGTCTCAAGAGCAAGGATACTTCCACCTTGCCAACCAATAGCTTTCATCAGAAGTGGAACCACCTGGAAGCAAGGTTAATGGTATAAAATTAATTACCACAGTTTATCAGATTTTTCTACACCACATCTTATTAAAACATCCATCAAACCCAAGAGAAACCATATTGATTAATTTAACAAGGGTTTATTACTAGTTCACATACCTGGGGAGTCCCTGCACTAGTCGCTGCCATAGCTTCTGCACAGGTGGTACTAGCTGCAAGTTGATGTAGGACACGTAAACAACTAAGGCGCACACGCTCCTGCGGAGTTGGTGTAGTATGCTGTATTGATCCATCCTCAGCTTCATAGGTTTGATCAGAATCATTTGTCTTCATATCTTCTGAGGCCATTGTTTCTCTTCTTCCTTCATAAGCTACTGCAGACACAAGTTTGGGTACATAACCAAGATATCCAACATGATCCGCAAGAGCAGGGTATACCCTCAGTAAAGAAACCAGTGCAGCAGAAAGTAGCAGAGGAAGTTCAATGTCAGCAGCTTGGACATCAAAATGTGTAGCAGCAATTGAAGAAAGATACTGATCCAGCAGTCCCTCAAGAAATTTCTTTGGATTTCTAAGTGGGAATTTAGGATCTTTCAGGAATAACCTAACATAGATTCCCCCGACCTACACAAATGAATATTTTGCTGTCAGATAGCAGAATTAAAGCATTCTTGAGCACATTGAATGTTCCCAGTTATACCTGAGGCTCATCTTTCATTTCCTGTTGGTTGGATGCCTGTTCGGGGACATCCCAATCAACAACACGCCCTTTCATCTGTTCACTATATAAATCGGAAGCCATTGTTGCAATTTGCGCGGAAAGTGAGGTAGCCATTGCTGGTGTCCATACAAGTTCTGGAGTCTCTGTTGTTTGATCAAGAGCACTCACAACCATTTCACCAGGACCATACCTGATGACTGACACAAGGCCATCTGGCAGAAATCTAGTAAGAGTTATTGCCACCCTAGGCCCATGCATAGGCTGCCCAACGAGTTTCCCAAGTAACGAAGCAGCAGCTGCTCTTTGCTGCAAAGGAATTTCTTCTGCACAACAATATTAAGTAAAAATAGGAAACTATCTGATGACCATATCATTGTTAAATAATTTGCCCTAAATTTTATTTCTTTTCGTTAATTTGATTGATGAATGAAAGATAATTAATGTTTTTTGTAGACAAGATCAATCATTTAAAGTGAGGAAATAAATTACAATATATACACTAAGCACCGGGACATGCCACATCAATTTACTGGTGGACAAGTTTATGGTGAGTATATCATTTTTGTATATATAAAGATGAGATCAAGAGGGCACCGCAACTGAGCAAAGCAGGCAGCCACAACGAGCAATAGAATAATGAAAAATAAAAAAGAAAGAATAAGCCAGCAAGTAAAAAAGTAAAGCCAGAGAGTGGACAAAAGAAAAAAGAGAGAAAAAGGGAAAAAGAAACAATGAAGAAAAGGAAAAGAAATTAAAAAAAGGATAGATTATGCTAAGTGGGTGGCAACTCCAAGCCCATGGAATGATTAGTAGTAGGTTTTGTCTTGGAAAGAAACAAAAGGAGAGCAGAAAATATAAAGGGTTAGAAGCAGCAGCTTCATAGAAAGAAAGAAGATTGGTTGGTGGGAGCTACCTTGGAGAAAGAAATCACACAATTCATATTTCTTTGATTCATGGCTGGTCTAACTATTCTCTGTCTTTAAATTAAATTATGTTCTTCTAAATTTCTTGAACAGATGTTGAACACGATACATTGTTTAATCAAGTATTTATCTTTATCATAGTAATAATCTCTAGGCCCTCTTGAATGTTTATGGTTCTTGCTTCACAAGATTAGCATTTAGCAAATCTAAAATTACTTTCAGCATTAATGTCGAGTTTTTTTTTAAACTTGGGAATTTGTTTCATTACTTTATGCTTAGTTCCATACAGATCAATGCAATTTCCTTAGATTATTTGTCTTCTTGCAATTTGAATGATAAATAGAAGTCTCAAGTATTCTGAATGCAATTTCCTATCAAAGATTTATTTAATTTGGCCTACCTGTTAATTATATGAGATCACAACTCATTGATTTAAAAGTCGGTCTAATTTGGAAAATTAATTGATAATTAGAGATTTTCTAAATCATTGGCATGTTTAATCACTCACATTCCAATATCAATTTGTTTGTGTTAATTCTTTTATTTCTTTTGCCATACTTAGTTCGAACAAATTCAATTATTGTAAAGTAGGCTAGAATCCTAATATATATAGATTAGATTAGATTAAATTAAATTTTCTAAATTTTAGCAATAATTGGGTTCGACCTCGTTGCGCCCCATTTTATATTCCAATAGATTCATGTGCTTGCAAATATAATTTAAATTTCAAAATACTAATAGAAATCTTCACCTTGCAAAGGCAACAGAAGTTCAAGAATGTAGACCACCCCACCATGTTTGGCTGCTGCCCATGCAAGCTCTGATGTGCTTGCCAAGGCATAGAGAACTTGAAGAGCTCCTTCACGACAGCTGGGTGATGAGTGGAGCATCTGTAATAAAAGAAGCAGACTAGAACCATCCGCAACCATTGCCTCCAAGCAAGGAGCATATGTTGTCAAGCGTGACAGAACATTCAAACATAGTTGAGGAATGTTGCTTGCTGAAGCAACAGGAAGGGAGAAACATTCAAAAAGAGGCAATAACTTTTCCTTCGTGGCGAGCATAGAGGCTAAGTTGGGATTACTCGTCAATAAGTGCTGGAATTGCAGAACAGATACATCAGACTCCACAACTAAATTAGTAAATATAAACTAAAAAAGGGTGCATACCTGAAGAGAAGTTAGCGCATATTGAAGGCTGTTGACCAATTCAAGTTCAGACTTGTCCATGATTTTCATATCAATGGGTTCTGAAGAATCATCACAAGAAAGCTGCTCCATAGATGATTCAGTGGCCATATCACCATTAACATGAATACTTGAATCTGCAGCAGGCCGATCATGAACTAAACGTGATATAAAATCGACAAGGGCAATACAGAAGACCTCAGGTTCACTAATTTCGAAATCTGGTTGATCATTATAAACTCTCAAGTATACATTGCCAATATAAAGTTCCTTCGATAATACTTCATATACAAAGGAATGCGACTCCTTTACGTCATATGATCCATCTGGACCCTTGTTTGCACGCTGCTGGTCCACAAATTTCAACAGTTCTGCTCGGATTGAGGAGTTCCAGATTATCTGGAATCCAGATGAAATGGTGAGAACCATGTTATGAGTGAAGTGAGGATTCAATAATGACAAATATGAGTACATAAAGTAATTAACAATCAATAGACATTAATGCCATTACGTGACACATTGTGCATCAACACATTATACCGTCTAGAAGATCAAAATAAGTAAAACTAACACATGCTGACTAGAAATGGAACCTTGAAACTCATTAAAACAAATTTCTGCCACGAGTCAATGACACCGAAAAACATGCAAGTTAGTAACAAAAATGTGAAACAAATAACAATGCAAATTGACTTAAGTATGATAGATAGAATGACCAATTCTAAGTCCCATAAGATATGAAAATCGTCCTACATTGTACTGCCTGGATTTTTGAAGTAAGAAAAGTAAAATAAGCAATTCGTAATCCAAGCAAATGATTCAATGTTTTGCAGCATAGAACTGTCCAACATGGAAAGTAAAAAATCCAAAATCTATTTACCTCAGGAGTCTCCAAACTTGAGTTTAATTTGGATAACAGATCTTTGGGTAGTGTATCTTTCAGCATACTCGCAAGTTTAGGTGTTAGCAAAGCTCTAAGGGCATCAGCTGCAACCTGATTATAGGGCGCAGGATGCTCACTGGTGTCCAAACCACTAAGCCTTGACAAGGAGTGAGACGCTTGTACAGCATGTAAATTTTTTGCAATCTGAACACTTGTTCCAACACCATGAGCCTCTGTCTTATCTGATTCCTCAGCAGTAGAATCATACTGAAGCAATAGTGGTAAAAGGTACCTAAACAAAATAAGGTTAATTCTGTAAATCCACAAGTTCAAGATATGGGACTGAATTTGTAGAAATCTTACTGCAGAAAAGACAATCAGAATATACCAGTTTCTGATAAATTCCACAATTTGTAACAAATTGCTAAAATGGAACAGGTTTTTTACATTTAAGGATATAACACAAATATTGCAGCCAGAGGAACGGACTCCAAATTCTTTTGCTTCATAAATCCCAAACTTCTATACCTTAACATGTAACGACTGAGAATCTTGCTTTCTACAGATTGAGAAATAATAGAATATGACTTCCAACACTGATGCTTTTGTAATTTCATTTCATAATCTTTGATGCATAGAAAATTTTGTTCAAAACAGCGTTCGGTACATATAAGCTCTGGCCACTATGAAAATAATCTCATAAAAGAAAATAAAAAATCCAAATGAACAGAACAGCCAAAAAACCGGACATGAATATCTAAATGAAATAGGGAATATACTTCATAAAACATCAAATATGCTACCTAAAGATGGAAAAGAAAAATATAAAAACAACAAATAAATAACAAGAGAAGTTACCGCACTCGGATCAATACAAAGGAGATACGGGAAGGGAATGGTGAAAGAAGTCCAGTAAAAATAATAAAAAGTAATATACCTGAAAACAAGGACAAATATTTTCCTGTAAAGAAAACATTTCACATCCTACAATACAAAATGTCCATGAAGCACTATAAACATTCCCCCTACAAGCTAAGGGCAATTTAAAGGGTATATGATCCTGTTAAAAGAGTAATACTCACGTACCCGTTACAAGAATGTAAACACCCTACCAGGTCTTACTCTGATGTTTGAGTAATGTATGAGCAGCATATGATATTATTCACCTATTTCTATACATTGCTATTTTGCAACAGAGTTTTGGTTAAAATGGGTTTCTGTCTGCCGGGCTCAGTTTGTCCTTCAGAAGATCAAAAGACTATACAATCTTGTGCAGATGTCCTTCACTGGCCTTTAGAAATGTTGGGGATAGCTTTCGTTAGATGTTTATTGGAGTTTATGGGCCAAACTTAGATGTGGATAGAAGGGGCATGTGGGATGAACTAGCTGGTATGATGGCTTGGTGGAACTTACCAGTGTGCATTGGGGGTGATTTTAATGTGGTCAGGTTTCCTTCTGAGAG
>CAIGRT010175047.1:0-14752 GCA_903798405.1 Fraxinus platypoda | reverse complement strand
CAACACCGCTATCACGGACGTTGACAGTTGATCGTACGCGTTCAATGTTCGTCGTCCGCCCTAGCTAAACTCGAGTCCTGGATTCGCCCCTGGTCATGCACCTTGCTTCCTACTCCAACAATTAGATAATGAAGTCAAATGACCAATCGAGTGACGCTGCATCCCGTCACAGTTGAGTGACGCCACGAGCATTTCCCACACGAGCGACGGTCACAGTCCTCTTTGCTTGGTGGTGGTGCGCGGCACTGCACCGTCATAATGGAGAGTGGAGAAAGTTCGGTGGGTGAGTGTTTTGGTGGGTGGTAGGTTTGTAAATTTATTTAATTTTATAATAATATTATTAATATTTAAAAATTATATTATCACATGATTTTTGTATTAAAAAAAACTTTAAATCTGAATTTTGAAGTTGAAACATAAAAAATCTGGTTGGGCGTAATTTCCAAATTTTTCTCATTCTAATCCATTTCTCAAATGGGCCTCATTTAAGCAAGTGATAATAAATAAATAAAAATTAAAAAAATTAAACCAGTCAAATATTTAATTTTTACTTTTGACAATTTAAACGATTAATAAAAATTTATTAAACCAGATGTTTAGGAATTTAAATAAATTCAAAATTTTCAGAATTTCGTTTTAGTTTTTTTTTTTTAACAGTTCTGACATCGTTCCCTAAATTATTGAAGGATAGTACTTACTTGATTTGTACTAAGAAAAAATAACCATTAAGAAAGTATTCCTATTTGCTGAAGACAAGATTTAAAAGATAGGCAGAAACTAGGAAATGTTGACACACACACCCAATTTGATCATATGAAAACTAAGAGGTTCTAGCTCAGAAGAAACCTAGTTCACTTCTCTAATTACGTATGTTAATGTCTTCATCTCCGAAAATATTTGTTTGCCCTTGTCCACCAACCCCTCTTTACAAAGGCCATGAATAAGTGTGTTATAACAAACTGAATCAGGCGTTCCATTCCAGTTCCTAGCTTCTTTGTGTAACTTAAGCGCCATCGCTGCGTTTCCACTCCTACATAGCCCCTTAATCAAAATCGCCAAGGTGTAGATATTAGGTTGAAAACCCATTTTAATAATTTTCTTAAACAGCCCAACTGCATCATCAATCTTACCTTCCCTAAACAACCCATCAATCAATGAACAGAAAGTAACTATGTCCCCTCTTGAAAATCCCACCCATAACAGCAAAACCAAAAGAAACTCTTTTCAAGCTACAATAGCAATTGAGCAAAATATTCAGCGCAATATATCGGGAAATATATCAAACTCAACCATCCTGTGGTACATAGATATGATATCTTGATAATTCTTGGTTTTGGCAACAGCACATATCAATTTGTTCAATGACGAGTTGGGAGGCAAGTGTTTCATTTTGAGCATATTATTAAAGGAGGTAAATGCATCATTGGTGTTGATTTCTGAGGATGATTTACAGCCTGTATTGAATTTTTCAAGGGGAGTTAGGGTTTGAAATTGAGTTGGGTGTTTGGATTTTGGTGAAAGCTTACCTCTTTTGGCAGTTCTTGAAAACGCCGTAGTTACAGCAGAAGAAGATCTGGAATCATGTGCTGGAATAGAAATCAAACAAACACAAACTTGAACAGATCCCTGAATGTGAGGACAAAATCATAGAAATGATACAAATGGTATTCAAAGACTTGCATATAGATAAGTGGCTCCATTGTTGTCACAAAATAATCGAGGATAGTGGGTAATTGCATGCCAAGCTCATAGAGTAAGTTGGTGACCCATTAACGTTCTAAAGCAGTAGAAGCAACCTAAAGGTACTCGGCTTTGGTACAGAAGCGACTAGTCTTTTGCTTTTTTTAGCAACGCGAGATGGATTTAGCCCTCGTTTGGTTTAATTTAAAATCAGATTTTAAATAGATTTTAATTTTAAAAAACTGATAAAATACGTTGACAAAAGTTGTAAGTTTCTGGTTGAAAATGAATTTTTTGAAAAATGGAGACCAAACATGGACTTAATATATACAGATTGCCCGCTCAATCATCATCTCAATAAGTTGTCATTGTGAAAAGGCAGATTCCAACGACCGTAGACCACAGCGGATGTTGTGCTTGAGGTAGCGAAGAAGGCGCTTATTTTTGTCCAGTGAGTGTTGGCAGCAGCATGCTTATATTGGCTAATTTGATGACGGAGTAGGCTTGTATCCGGTCTAGTTAAGGCCGAGTATTGTATACCTGCCATTTTTGTGTGCTCTAGTATATCTCTAAACTCGGAACACCCACTTGCATGCAACAATATCGTGGTGAGATTGGCTCATGAGGTGCATCAATTGTTGGTGAAGTATCATGAGTATGTTGAGGTCCATAGATTGGTAAGGAGATTGAGATGAATCCCGAGGCACTAATTTGTGGAAAAATAAGCATTGCCTTACAATAAACATGACTAACAAGAAAAACATCATTACATAACAAAACTTGCAAGTCCTAGGTTCATGAACTCGATACAATTGGCTTCACCAAAACCAATTTCCCTACACGACAAACTCAGTTTTGGAACATCTAAACTATGGCATGTTTGATAGCAAGGATTGGATAACACTAGACAATATTTAAAAAAAAAAGATAAATCTTGTTCGGTGCATTGTAGAGTCTTTTCCAATTATTTGTACTGAAACATTTAACTGGTCGACTCCATCAACCATCAAGGAAGGGCAGAAGATCTACTGTGGAGGGTCCTGTAAATTGCTCTGATAGTATTGGGAGTTGTTCTGCAGCAACCTCCTACGAGGGATGCTCCTACTTCACACCATTTGTTTACATAAGACACGAAATCTTGGTCTGAAACCCCGGTGTTTTGCTGCAAAAGAAAATAAATGTTCTTGATGATACTGATTTGGTTTAACCGGAAATTAGTATTGATACTAAGAGGATAAGAAAAAAAATCAGCAAGCAGCAAAAAATTGAGTCTAAGGACACTATATCATCTCTTTGAAAAGAAAGAACTTACCACCCACTCCTTCCGATCAGCATCATAACTCTCACCACTATTTGGGTAAATAAGTATTGGTTTATCTGTCACCTAATGAGTAAATATAGTTGAAAGAAAATGAAAATTAATAAAAATTTATTGCCCGGAAACATGAAAATAAGATGAAGCCACTATCAGATGTCCTACATGTGTTATAACCAAAAGAATGAATGAACAAGGCAGAAGATATTTAATACCTTCTTGATGGACAAAATCAAGTCTCGAATAAATCTAGGAGGGGTACAGTTAATTCCTACAGCAACAATTTTCTTGCACAATTCAGCAACGGCAACACACTCAGACAAAGAATCGCCGCTAACCACGTTAACACCATCCTTAGAGTTGAAGGACAACCATGCAGGAATATTAATGTCTTCTTCCTCAAGAAGCTGAACAAAAGCCTGGACAAAAACTAAATTGTCAACATCTAAACTAAATAATGGAAGTTTAATGTTAAAAATATTGCAGCTCTAATTCTCAGGAACAACAATCAAGAATTTCTTCACTTCCTTTGTTAGGACAACTTTCACTATATCAAGATTGTATAGCTTACTTTTACTTACATTTGAGTTAAAAAAAAAAAAGTTGCTTATTTTGAAAGTAACTAATACCTTAATCAAAATATGTAACTTATTTCCAACTATAATCAATAAAAAAACTATTCATTTTTAAAATTACTTGTTTAAACTTTTAAGTGAAACTTTTAAGCTTACCCAAACATGCTGAAATGGTATCACTTAACTCAAGTTTTTTTCATCTACCTTTAAAGAGAACAACTGGGCAGTTTAGTTAGGATGTCGGTAAAATGTTCATACCTGAGCTTCCAGCTTGTTTGGTACTGTTTCAAAAGCTATAAGATCAGGACCAGAGTCCGCAAGAACCTTAACCCTTCTTCGATGAAAGTTCTTCAAGAACTCCATATCCATTGCATCTCCATAGCAACCACTGCAAGTCAGCAAGAATGAGGCAGTTCCAACATGAAAAAAGAAAATTTTAATTAATGTAGGTGTCTCGGCCAAACAATATTCAAGAACTGAGAATGCAAATTGACTGTGGATGAGGTCATGGTAAATTCCATTTTCCAACATTGGAAATATCAACAAAAAATTATATGATACAAAACAAAAGTCGCTCTTAACACCTAAAGTTATGTGTGTGGATGTTTACAACATAGAAATCATATCAAAACCAAGTATAAAGAGATGCATGTGTTGTTACTCTCAAGTATTGGAATTAAATTCACCTATATTCAGAACCATCAGCTAGATAAGCCCCGTAACTCCCCACAGACGCTGCAACCATGATGGACCGATGCTTGAGAATTCTACCATCACCAGTATAGCCAGAAGCAGATTCACAACACCTACTGTAGTATATATCTCGAGCCTCACGTGCAATTTCAACACTTTTTCTGAGCAAGTTTTCACTCTCATCTCGAGAAAAGCCTTTTCCCTCAAACCCCTGGATTGTTGCCTGTGTAGATCCAAAAATGTTACACTTTAATTGATCAACACATGCACAAAGGGAACTAGAGATTGTTCTGAATTATATATGTACCTGATAAGATGCTGTGATTATTATATCCGCACCAGCTTCAAGATAATCAAGGTGTACCTGTTCATCGAAAATAAAATATGAGCCATGCCAGTATATAGAAATATTTTCAGAAGCGCAGGTTACCTTCAACCTATCAAACGAGCAGGATGCATATATTACGAGCCTGTTTGATTCTCATTAATTGGGAAAAAAATAAGTTTTGAATAGTATTTTTAGGATAATGTATGATTAAAAATTAGGAAAAAGTTTTTGGTATAGTAGAATATTTTATTGTGTGAATGTGTAGTTGAAAATGATCATGTAGCAAACCATAAAATAAATTAATGGGTGTCAAACAGGCACTAAGTCTCCGAGTTATTACAAGTTAAGCATGTTCAGAAATTGTATGCTGCTCGCTACACCGTTCAATTTTAAGCATCAAAGTGCATTGAAATTTAAACCTGTACAAAATCGTCGTCTTTTAGCCTGTCAAATAAATGTGAATTATTATCCTTAAATCAACTTCTAGGTGCACGATAATGATATAAATTGCCAAAGGATGATAAATAATCCATAAAAAATAATGTAAATGGGAACTCTTGTGACTTCGAGTCAAACAAAAAGTGAGGAGCCATCCCCGGTGATGTAAGTTGCATGATACTGCCATAGATACAATTAGCTTCGAATATGAATCTATGTCATGTAATGAGTTTTATAAACTACTCATCCCCATTCATAACTCAAGCTATCCGTCTTACACTATTAGTCCTTGAAATCTCATAAAATATGTTGTTACGTGAAGAGGTTCAGTTTGTGGTGGTTCAAAATATATTCATAAGTTGCTATATTTCTTTATGAGTATTCAAACTTTCTGTATATGATGCCTCAACAGAAGAAAAAACTTCTTATCAGAACCTTTCAACTATACAGATTATAATCAAGAATCGAAAGAGGAACTACAAGTAAATATTACATTCTCTAGTACATGCCGCCTTTACTAGCCACTGTGCTGTTTTAGTAAATGTAATCATGTGCATACTGAAGATTGCCAACATTGCAGTCCAAAACTAATTATTTTTTTATTTTTTTTTTCCTTATCTCAACTTTCTATGGGAAACATTGGATCCAATCCAAATATAGAGATGAAAGAGGGAAAAAACTATTAAATGCCAAATCCTACAATCTAAAACAACTGATATCCATTCCACCATTGCTATCCATCCTGCTATTTCTGTATATGCCATATGTGTAATAAATTGAAGATAATTGCCACATGGTGGTCCAAATTCATTATTTAACTTTTTCTTGGATCCTAACGCATTAAATTCATAACTTGAAGCTTCAACTTCCTTTCACTGAGCTATAGTAACAAAATATATAGTGGTCCACTTCAATTTTTGTAATATTATAAGAGAAGATGTAAACCTGTCAAAACTGACACATAACTTAATATATACAAAATAAGCCCATAAAGAATCTAAAGCAAGAAAAAAACTATAATATCTACAAACATTATTTCAGTAGATTCAAGATTATCCTCGTAAAATCCCATTTTAACATTATTAGTCAGGCTTCGTTGAATATCAATAGATAAATGTTCGCTCTTTACGAGCTTAAGCTCTGAAAATGAATCCGATTCGCTTAGAGGACAAAGAACTTGTATGTAAAGATTGATAGTACATTAGTAATATTATTGGATATTCACCATTTTAAGCAAACATCAAGAAAACGCAAGGAAAAATCCTGAAACCTGAAAGAAATGAATGAATAGAAAAGAGATTTACGGTACGGATGAGATGAGGAGAAGTGAGTAGGCATTTGGCACTCCATAGAGGGTCGTTGAGGTCGGCGCCGTGGCGTTCCAACTCCGTCGCAAGGCCGCCGTCGATCACCGCAACGCCGCCGTGTTCACTGAGGAAATCTGACATGCGAGCCTCGATGGGTCCCATTTTGTATGAAGAACCAAGAAATGGAAATCTCCGGCGAAGCCAAGAAGGCCACTTGACACTGTTTGCTAAGGTTTGGATTAGAAAACGTAGGATGACTGGCGGAGGCTAATGACTCAGTTTATCATATATATAGAGGACATGTTAGCAAGGGTTGGCTATCCACTTATAGCCCGTGTTTGAGCCTAGTTAAAATTTGAGTAATGTTATTCATCTGCAGTGGGGTTATAAACACAGTTTAGGTGACGTTAATGTGGCAATAAATGATAGGTGAAATTAAACATTTCATTTAACTTATCATTTAGAGCCACCTAGATTGTGTTTGTAACTCCAGTGGGGATGAATAGCANGGGGTTATAAACACAGTTTAGGTGACGTTAATGTGGCAATAAATGATAGGTGAAATTAAACATTTCATTTAACTTATCATTTAGAGCCACCTAGATTGTGTTTGTAACTCCAGTGGGGATGAATAGCATTATTCTTAAAATTTTCATTATCATTCTTCTACTAATTTTCAATCACACGTTTTTCAATAAAATAATATTTTCTATCACATCAATCATTTTTCCTTCTTTTTCAATCACACATTCTCCATTAATCTACTATTTCAAAATAATGTGGCTCAAACACACCCATAATGAGTTTTCCATAAAAAAAAATTACTTATTTTAATTTTAAAAGTAATTAAAATTACATGAAGGGTTGGCTAAGCTAAAAAGTTAAATCGTAAATTTTTGTAAATATCTAATCTTAGCACTACTTTACAAGTTCAATGTTTACATGGTTAAAATAATTAATCACTCATAGAGGAATGGTTGGCTAAGCTAA
This sequence comes from Fraxinus platypoda, assembly GCA_903798405.1. Lineage (NCBI taxonomy): Eukaryota > Viridiplantae > Streptophyta > Magnoliopsida > Lamiales > Oleaceae > Fraxinus > Fraxinus platypoda. The sequence continues at coordinate 7,426 of CAIGRT010175047.1, read as the reverse complement.
AATTTTAATTATGAGTGAAATAGTTTTTGAATGAATTTTTTTTTAATGAACAAAAGTAAAAATAAAAAAATAAAAATTTAATTATTTGTGCCATTTTAGTGTCCTTAAATTGTCCTTGTCTTAACTCATAAACTCATAAAAAGGTGTGTGTTATTTTTGGAAAGTGGCTTTACGGAGAGCTTTTCTGAAGAGTGAAGAAACTTCCTATCATCAGACACCGTTTGATTACGAAAAATAGGGGCCGAAGGCGACAATGTCAAGCATGCCTTTATCGTAATTTCAGAATATCGTGAGGACAATATTTCAAAGATCATGTATAAACTCCTAAAAACAGAAGAAATTATTTGGAAAGGTAGATCAAACATTACAAAATAAGAAGAAAATACATTCTTATTCATCATACTTTAATAGTTTGTTAATCACCACATTAGAATGACATTAAAAAGGACATTTATAAAAGAAATGATGGAACACTATAATATCCGCAGCAAAGCATTGACATATATTAGTCTTGTCATGGGCCTCGAGCAGTGTTGAAACAAAGGCATCCACGAGTCTGGTCGTCTGGTATCATACCACCACCTTTGCTGGTGTCTATGGCTTCTAACAGCCTCACAACCTCGTCCATCTCCGGGCGGTTTTCCGGCTTTGCATCCCAACACTTGCGCATGATGCTCGCGAATGCACTTGGACAACATCGAGGAATTTCTGGCCTTAAATTCTGTCAAAACAAGAATTATAGTAAGAGACGGCTTTTAACCTAGGATCTTTGCCTCTTCTCTGACACCATAATGAACTGCCTTAAAAAAGTTTAGCATATATACGTGTTAAGATGGGAAATGCTCCTTGTAACGAAGGGTATATTCACATTTCAATTTATTCCACAAACAATCCAAACGAAGGACAAATCCACTGATTAAATAGGAAAAGTCCGAAGTGCTTAAATTCATAATGACGAGAAACTTCCACAGGCCAGGAAACGCATAACTAAATTGTACGCCAGCATAGAAGACGAACCTGACGAACAACTTGAGAAGAGACCTCTGCAAAACTCAGATCAGGATAAGGCATATCGCAGCAGTATATTTCCCACAAGCATATGCCGAAACTGTATACATCGCATTTCCTATTGTAAGGCTTACCATCAAGGACCTATAATAATCAATAATAAAGTTCTTTGATCAACGAAACTGTTCGTTTTAGAACTGCTAATTAATGAAGCTTTGAAAGTAAATATTACCTCTGGGGCCATGTAACCAAGCGTTCCAGTATTACCAGTCATATCCCTTGGATTCTGAGCTTCAACTCGAGCAACCCCAAAATCGGCAATTTTCAGTGTCCTAGTAACATCCAGCAGCATATTCTCTGTTTTAACATCACGATGTACGATTTTTTTCGAATGTAGATAACTCAAGCTGCAGAATCAGGTGGTAAAGGGAGAATATATAAGACTGCATTCTATGATTACCTTCATAATATAGCGCATGTTTGGCTGTGCTTAATACTTTTCTAGAAAGTAAGTTTTATTAGTAAAAGAGGTAAGTTAACTTACTTTTAAGGACAAACAAATAACTTACTTTTAAGCACAACCAAACTTGCTCATAAGCAAGAATATCCTCACCCTCTAGCAAGATCCAAAGCAAGCTGAATAACAACCTTAAAAGCTAGCTTTTTCTTGCTATTCCTGATTAAGAATTTTTTCAGTGTCCCACCAGGAACGTACTCTACTACAACACAACAAGCATTCGAAGGAAATGAGTTCTGAACATCCAGATTGTTCTTGGAAGGTATCTTAAGATCCGATGTTCCCATTGAGGCACCAATGAACTGGAAAGCAAAACTCAAATGAGCATATGAATTTAAACAACTGAGAAATCATCATGCAATACCTAGTAACACACAAATTCACCATGTACTATATATTATGATGTTGAACAGCATGGAGCCTACTCATTGTTCACTTATCCCTGCGACAGTAGGTCGATCTAGAAGCATATTGGGCATTCATACTTTTGTATTACATCGGCTGAGTTTTCTACGCAATATAAAGGAATCTGAGAGGTTTGTTTCTCTCTTGTGTGCAATACGATAGAGGTGAAATGAAAACCTAGTACATGTCCTCCTTCGAAAAAATCTGCCGCGAGAAGTAAATGAATCTCTTACTCTATATGTGTTTGAGTGCATGTGTTTACGCTATCCATTTCATTCATTATTGCTCTCAGGATAGGGATAGGGCTTGATCCTTAACATATGATTCTGACTTACTGTGTTAACAATGACTTCAAGAATGGAATAATAACATTAAGAACCCTGATATCAGACAAAATCGAGTACATGACATGTGAACCCCAAAATGGGCTATACAAAGAGTCCAAGAAACATCTTCATTTTCAATTCATCAGAGAGCATTGGTATGTGAACATTCTCAAAAAATATAGCGGTTTGATTGACCCACAAGTATTGTCCACTTATCTGCCACTCATTTCTATCTATTTATAAACTAAACTGTTTATAAATTCTTCCCAAATTGGGGCAAAGTCGCAAAGAAATAATCTTCACCTTTGTAACATTTGGATGGTCAAGCTTATGCCAAACAGCCACCTCCTGTCGAAATGCTGCCTGAAGAGCAGAAGTTTCAGCTTCTGTGGCAATACCATCCTCCCCCCAGTCCAATACCTTCACTGTGATATCAAGAAACTTTCTAGTTGTCAGTATAAAGTGCAACGTAGATAACTCTCATGTTCAACAATATAGAGATGACAGGTGCCCATTATACAAGAACAAATTTTGGAATGTTTTTCATCAGACATTTCGCTGTTAAAACAAAACGGGAGTAGCACTTGCAATTACCTTACACACGCTTGCGCAGAGTACTTACTCTATAAAAAGCAGTGATTCTTGGAGCAAAAGGAATGATTACAGGATAAAGAACATAGCGTGCTAACATTAGTCTTTTTTGGTTTCTAGCGATATACGGGAACGCGTATGATAATATTAGGCATTCAACAAATTGCACAATAGCTATACTTTCATACTATGTTTCTACAAACTATTTAGGTATTTTTTATTTGCTGGAGACACATGTAGCTTCTATATTCATGGTTGTAATTTGAAGATATTTAGCAGCAACCATGTAAAATACCCTCTCGAATTGAATTCTTCAAGGCAGAAATAAATTGAACTTTCTTTATAAAGTCAATGTGTAATCTATGCATGTGCAGAATAATTAAATAGAAAGAAGGGATGTCTTTATATAGGCTATGGATGTAGTTAAAATTACCCTAGCTCGGCCACAATTTCTTGGTGAACATGAAGTCAAAAAGACATTATGAAGAGACCTGGTAAAATCATTTATGTACAAGGAAATAATTAGATAGATGAAGATAAAACTTAGTTCATATACTAGCTTATTTATGTTGCTGTTGTTGCTGACAGTTGATGAAAAAAATGCCAAAAACAAGATACAGTGAAGTTCTCACATACTTGAGCCAATGTATTTGTTTAAGAACTTTATTAATGATATAGCACCGAAAAATCCAACACAAGTTACTCCATATGAAAGTCAAATTCCATTAACACAACAGTATTTGCTTATTGATATGTAAAATGCCATACTAGAGAAGATCTTGTAATTTGATATGTAGAATGCCAGTCAACTGACGACCTTAACTTTGCTGGCCTTCCATTTCTATGTGCTTAGAGGCAGAAATACAGCATTTGGAAAACAGAACTGTCATCGTCCAGTCAAGACAGTAATGCACTTCCAAATATGCATGAACAAATTGCCACAAGAATTAACACTAAGATCATGATTTATGACATTTCTTGAACAATTGAAACAACACTTGAAATTGGCGAATATGAAGTTGATTACAAAGTTTTGGAATCTGCAGAAGGGCAATTTAAAGCTGCAGAAGGAAAACTAAATGCCGCATTACTTAAAAGAATAATGATTATTCAAAAATCAAACCAATTCTAGCAATCAATGAGGTCAACACAAATGGTCATCATTAACTAATGAAACAGCAATTCATCACATAATGTCTATAATAAACGATAAACCCAATATTAATCCTTCATAAACTTGGTTCAATTAGAAGGTGAAAAGTCCCAATTTACCTGCAACATCTTGGCCACCACAAAGACCTTTATAGACAGTACCATATGTACCATGAGCTATAACATTTCTTATTTCAAGCTTAGCCAAATCAATTTCCCATTCTTCACTTCTGGCATGGGATTCAGTATCCATAGACCAAGCACGAGTCAAATGCTTCTCCAACTGAATATCCCAATTCTTGAAATCAATCTTATCAGCCCTCAAAAACACTGTATTCTCACTATTATCTAATTTTAATTCAAAGCCTCCCTCTTCAGGATTCTTGGCTGATTCAAGAACACACTCATCTTTATCCATACCCTTGATATCCATTTTTTGGTGGGCTTAAACTGAAGAAGAAGAAGCTTGATTACTCAAACAGTAAAAAATATTACTGCAGTGATTAAGCTAGTTAAATTAAAAATGCATTGCCCTTTTGAAAATTATGAGCTATACAGTCAAGATGAAGAGCAAGAAGAAGAGAGTAAAGAAGAAAAATAACAGCTAGATTGGTTGAAAGACACTGAAGAGAATGTAAACCAATGAATAAGTAGAGGCATTAAAATAGCAAAGAAAGAATCCAAATTCCAAAATGGTGGGTGTATGTGTACGAATGAGTTTGTGGTGTGTGTGTGTATATATAAAGTAACTTATAAGATGAAACAGTGTACATGTATCATGTATGATGTTTAAATCCGACAAAACCTTGACATAGCATGTTAATTTTCTTGTAATAAAAAGTACAAATATCCCTTATATAGGCATCTCCTGGTAAATGCAAACCATAAATTCTCTCATTTTGTCATATGCCTTGGCATTAGATGATAACTAAGAAAAATATATACCATCTACAATTTCTTAAATATTGGTGTGATATAATAATCTTGGACAACATGTTTGATACATAATACAAATAAAATTGTATGTTAAACAAGATTTTAACTTTTTCTTTTAAGTGTCCAATTTTATACACCAAAAATGCTAGAAGACTAATATATTTTTAATTTAACAGAAATGTATTGTAATTTCCATGTACTGTATATTCATAAAAATTAGATATTATGGAGATACTTTTTTTTTTTTCAGTATATGAAGTCACGATAACTATTAATGTAATTTTCAGCGTGTCCAAAGTAATATTTAGTACTTAAATTAAAACGAAGTAATATTTTGTTTCAAATTGTGCGTAAATATATTTAACCCTTGTTTGGTAGGAATTAAAATCAAATTTTAATATATTTTAATAAAATTTGATAAAATGTGTAGTTAAAAAATTGTAAATCCCATAAAATATATAGTTGAAATTAATTATTTACTTTAACTTAAATTAAAATCTTAATTTGTACCAAATAGGGCCGAGCTTAGTGTTGACAGTGTCCTCGTCTCATCATCAAGGTTAATTATAACGTTTTCATACAATCTTAATAAATTCTGAATCGACATACATGGAACACTTTCATATCAATTTCGAATCGATTACGAGGTAATGGCAATTAGAATACGAACATAATGCCAATAATATTCCAGCAAATATCCCAAACGTGTGCATTACCTTCCAAATACAAAAATCCAAGCCATGCATAAACAGAGAAATTATGTCACCAAACATTCTATGTAGCCTCTTTTGTCAATTCTAGGATGCACCTATGAATTATTCCATAAGAATTAAGTTATGCATAGTTGCAATTATTCTATTATTATCATATTCTCTATATATATAAGATTATTCTACGTTACATCCAGGGTTACATAATGCACAAGTGACATTATGTAATTGATTGGTGAAAATTGTTTAATTTCCACCAACCAATTACATAATACCACGTTTGCATTATGTAATCCTTGATGTAACCCTTGATGTACTTGTAGCAAAACTCATATATATATATATATGCACACATAGGTCATTAAAACATCCCAAAACCCGCAAAAGTATAAAAACCAGAATATCTCAAATAAAAATATCTGTACTTGAAGAGTGCATAGTTGCATGACCGATGAAATATATTTAAATTCGACTACTATTCTTTTTCTGACATTACAATGAAAACTGTTAAGGGTGTAACAAAAATGTACAGACAAGTGGAACATTGCATGGTCCAACACCAATAAATATTGCAAGCTGTGATCCAATCACTTTTGCACTAAGGCAGGCATTTTCAGGCACCCATTCACATCAACTTGGAAAGTGAAAAGAAGAAAAAATATTCCAAAACAACATGTGGAAAATCCACTTGCACCTGTTAAATGGAATTTAGTACAATGTAAAAAAGTACACAGCACATTTAAGGTATGCAATGTGAATCCAGTAGATGCCAATATTAAGATGTGTGTGCACACAGCACAGCACACACTACGTAGTATTATCCAGTCTAGCAAACCAAACATATCTGCTTGCTTTCTTTCTGTTATTCATTAAAATCAAAACACCGGTGGGTTATTCGGCAACCAGAACAAGATTGAAGAGACGTAAAATATTTATCCATAATAAACCTGTTACGTTCTGTAACTTAACTTTTATTGTTTATATGGCAACCTTCATTTCACAAAACCACTCCCCATTATTCAGTGAACAACTTCCAGTAGTGGTGGAAAGAATGATGATACATTTTATAATTTACAACTTGATTTATCTTCAAATAATAAAGAAAAACAAAACAAGTGTCAAAATCTCAAAATTTTCAAACTTCCTCGTGGAGAAACTCAAAGATCTCCTCTCCTGGTGTTCGCAAGATCACTGACAAAATCGTCCTCATCATTTTCAGCATCTTTTAGATATTTATCATAAGAAGAATCATAAGCACTGGCTTTGCGCAAGTGCTTCAAGGCATCAGCTTTGCGTCCCACGTTGATTAATGCACTAAAATCCCAAGTTACCACAGTGAACTTAAGGTCATTGGAGATATAACAATATGAACTTTACCGTGAGTGGATCAAAGAAATTGAATCAATAACTAACGAATGTTTCAAAACCGATTCAGAAGAGGAATTGCAACATTATTACATACCTTGAAAGGAGTAGTAAACCGTCGTAATAATGAGCTCTACTTTTTGCATCCTCAGGTTCTTTCAGTTCAGCTACTCTTTCTAGGTGTAGGAGACCTTCCTCAATCTTCCCCTGCGGAGGTGAATAAAACTTACGTTGAAGTATTGAAGAGTTTATTTCCCTAGGAAACTTCAATTTCCAAGGCACCTCTTGTGTCAAGTTTGTAATATTTCAACTTAGTCGCAAGGCCTAGAGAAGCTAAGAAAAATTGAATTAACATGCACGACATCACTACATGGACAAAAACCTTTAGGTAATAGTGGTGTCGAGAAAATTAACCT
>CAIGRT010174982.1:0-14061 GCA_903798405.1 Fraxinus platypoda | reverse complement strand
ACTTTCAGGTGTATTTATGTAGTATTATTTTAAATGTTAAAAAATTTAATTATAGTACAGAACCGAACGGAACCGAACGGAACCGAACCGAACCGAACCGAACCGAACCCGAACGGTTCCAAAATTATATTTGGAACCGACGGTTCCATTTACTAAATACCCGAAAATTTCTGGAACCGAAAAAAATCGAACCGAACCGACCCGCGCCCACCCCTAGATGGCTGACAATCTTATTACAAGTGGAAAAACAAATAATTGGACTGGGTAAATCCATTTTCCTAGTATAAATTGACAGAACCAAGATTAATCTTTGCCCATTTTGCACATTTTTCCCTCCTCCGGCAAAAGGCGAGATAGAAATGGCATCAACTGCCTGCGACTAATTAAAGAAGATTGGTCTTGAGAGGAGGAGGAGGAGGCAGCTTTGGACGAAACTGTGTACGGTAATTGTGAGATGTGAATAGAGAGAGGAGAGATGGTGGTGTTTTCTTACACATAAGAATCAGGTAACATAGATAGGAGTACCTTGAAAAGTTTGCATAGTGGGAAGTATCCAAGAACTCGTAGATTACAATATTTGATATTTTACAACTAATCAAACATATTTATAATCTTTCTACTGGAACAGATGAGAAGAGCTGATTGCATATTATGAAAAGAGATGACCACGCTTTGAAAACTAGAATTCATTCAACAAAACTTAATCTCACGTGAAGTGCGAGCTTATTATATGGAAATCTGCTGCCTTAGCTACATTGAAAGTCATACGCACTTCTTCAATAATCCCATTATTATGAAAAACAGAGACAAAAAAGAAAAGAAAACGGGATACCGAACTCACAAATCCCATTATAATGAGAAACAGAGAAATAATCCCAAATGATATTCTTCAATTTTCACCGCTTATTAAAAATCATAGAATCGACGAAAAAAAATACGCTTAAAAATCAAAACGGCTTAATCAACCAAAAAAGTCAGAGCTTCTATGTTACAAAATACATGATTTTCTTGGAACGTAACGAGTTATCTACGGGGAAATTTACCAAAAATACTTAAATTTCATGCTTACATGTTCTTCATCTAATACAAATTGAAGATTTATTCTTGGGAGGCGAACTGTACAAGATGCCGGAAGGATTTCGAGTCATGCTTGATGTACACTCTTTGGTGTACATCATACATGACATTCCTCTCACAAAGGTGGGGACCCGCAATTTAAAAAATCACGGGCCCCACACTCTTTTGTGAGATGAGTGTCAAAGTTAATGTACACAAAAGTGTACAAATGAGATTACTCTTAAAAGTGGCATGTCTGGTTCACTTAAAAATTGGGTCAGCGGGTTTTTAAAAAACCCACCGGTTCAAGGGGGTTTAGAACGGGTTCATTGCAGAGTGATTAAAAACTGTAACCCGGACCGAACCTGGGTCCTGTTCAGTCCGGTCCGGGTTTAATAATACTGGTTATTCTATTCTCAACAACTTTGGGGAAGAGGCGAAGCGCGTCCAAATCCATATACTTTTTAAGTTTTAACCGCTGGCTATTATTCTTCTTTGTCAAACAAGTTCCCATTTACATTTTAGTACCTCTATACGACTATACAGGTGACAGTTAGGTTCATGGCCTAAAATTAGTTAAAACTTAAATAAAACAATTAAGAATTATGCTAAGTGTACATTTCATAAATTACATCTTGTTGTACATTGTGTTGGAATTCAAAATGTGTTGGACGAAAATGTGAGTTTTTTTTTAATTGTCCAATCATGTTTCGCCACGTAGCACAATGTCAAAAAAGATATACATGTAGCATGATTGTACAATTAATTGTCAGTTGTGCAGTGCATCACACTATCACCTAAATTAGTACTAAACATTAGTAGTGCTATATAGTGATGTTCAACACCACGTGATAATGAAGTCCACACGCTTTAATGCCATTTTCTATACTTCAAAAATAGTGCATTCCCTTCTTTAAGTTTCATTAATTACAAAAGTACATACTCTCGCTAGGGACGACAACGAAGTGAGAATTAAGATATCACCTTTTCCTACATCGTTTCCTCCATTTACTTATTTTTGAGTGAATTGTTTCAAAAATCATTGAATTTATACCATCGCCACGAACTGCTCACCATATTTCATTTTGCTTCACAATACTCAATCAACTTTACCCGTTAGCACTCCATCAATCATCTAGAAAAATCCATTTTGTCGGTCGATGTGGCATCTCCATTAAATTTGAATAAAAATGGCATCTTTAGCTTGTTCAGCAAAAATCCTGTTTATACCTTACATTAAAAAAAAAAAAAAAAAAAAAAATCCTCCCAAACCTAAAGACTGTCATTTTCCCCAAAACCTCAACTGGCGAACTCCATCTTCCTCTATGAGAGTTGTGTTTCTCAAAACACTATTAAACTGGTGCTATTTGTGTCAATTGGCTTGGCTGATTCCTGATTATTTTAACTTCAACTGCTTAAGTGTCAACCACTTATGGGTAGCTAAGTGATTCACCCGGATTGTGCTAGTTTGAAACTATCACGATCGTTGGATGAGATGAACGACTGAGATTAATTTTTGGGTGATATTATCGTCTCTTCAGCTCCTTAGAGACTTTCACTTTTCATCTTTCCTCTTCTGAACTCTTCGATTCTCTCTCTCCTTGACTCCTTCGTGTAGAGCCTGTACTCTCTTCTTCTTGTATTGCTCTCTGTAATAAGTCTAGCTAGTTGTTGAGGTAAATCTTGTGTATTATTCAGGCCTGGAATATTGGCGGGATTGTATAGATTTTCTTTAAGTGTTTGAGTTAGATCTGTAGACTCGAACTTTCTGTTTTTAGTAGATCTTTGGATCGATGACCAAACTATGTTGCGAGTGGTTCTTGATGTAACTATTCTCTCTATGGAATGCGATTTGCACTAGTGGAACTGCTGTTCCTGAGCCCCCAGACTAGGCCATTTGGCTTAACTAGGTCAACATTTTCACGTGTTCTTGTCATGTTCTTTACTGCTCTTATGCATTATTGATTCCATTGTGAGCTGGTTTCATGCGTGAATCCCAACATCCTCAAATCAACAACTGTAGACAAATCCATCCGGACGGGTTACATCGTCGGGTTTGATAATCTCCGCCATACCCGCAAGTTTTTCCGCATTTTTTTCAACCACCTGAAGTTTTTCGCCATTGGAAAACCGGAGCAAGCTGTTATGATTATTGGGTTTTTTCTACCTCCAGAGGCCAGCGTGTCGATCCAATGCGAATCGGAATCATATGATAAAGCAACATATTTTGAAGCGATTTCAGATTCCCCGGCTCTAGCAAAAACCGCTTGAACTCGGGATCCAAATCCCTTTCCAAAGCCTCATTCCTGGGAGCAAAGATTGTAACATTATGTTTCGAAACGGCCTTTTCAAGGGTTTGCATCAAAAGTGCTTTTTCCACGAGTTCTGATAATTCAGTATAGTGAGAATCCAAAAGGGCAACAAGTACTGAGTTCGAATTGATCTGGACTGAGTTCGAGGACCCTGCAACTGAGTTCTTGGCTGATGAATTTTGATTTTGTTGCAATGCAGCATTTGTTAAGGCAAGAATAGTGAAGATTGTGTAGAAGATGATTCTAGAGACACCATAGATGAGAAAATATTTTAAATCACAAGTAAATTTAAATGAAAAAAGGTTTTTGGTTTTTGGTTTTTTTTTTTAATGCAGACTGTGCTAAAGAAGTCAATTTTGTTCGAATTTAAGGGATGATAGATGCCACATCAGCGACTATCAACATGGATTTTTTGGGTGATCGATGGAATACTAACATGTAAAGTTGAGTAAGTACTGTGAAACAGAATGAAGTTTGGTGAGCAATCCGTCACCGTAGTATAAGGATCCGTTTGATTGTAAGGATGAAATTTGGATGAAAAGAAAATGAATTTCAGATAATTGAATTGCCTAGAATTCATTTTATTGGGAATTGTCAATTAATTGTGTTTGATTGGTATGATTTTCTATTTGAAAAATATCGAAATTTTGAATCTTTTAGTATTCGTTTGACTTTGTTTTTCATGAAAATTCTCCATTAAAAGGAATTTTTTTTTTTTTTTTACAATTGGCGATAAAATTTGTTTTCATTGCAAAAAAAAAAAAAAAAAAAAAAAAGAAAAAAAATGGGAAAAAAAANAATTGCCTAGAACATTTGGCCAATCAAACATGAAATTTGGATGGAAATGGAATTTCTTTTCCATTTTTCATGGAACTTTTCCTCAATCAAATAGGTTCTAAGTTTAGTGATTTTTGAAACAACTCAATCCTTAATTTTTTAGTTAAAAAGAAAGAGAGAGAGAGAGCATCGATGAAGACCATGTTTTCCATACCAAGACAATTACCAGTCTGGAGGACATCACATTTTGGGACCGAACATTTTGCCATCCCTAACTTTCGCTGCAGGAAAGAAACATGGATTGATTCTCTTGCCAAATGCTGCAAGCACCTTCTGCTGCAGTATTTACGTATTGATCTTTAGTTATAGGTTTAAGAAGGCAAAAACGCATGCCTCAATATACAGTTGCAAGATAATCTTAACAATCAGCATAGAAGAAGGGGGTTCACTGGACCCTTATTAGAAATGTCATTACATCTATATTGGTATCTCATCTCCAACAAGAATGGAGAAACTCAATGATCGATGCTCAAATACAAACGTAAAGCACCATAACTTAAAAATGTGTAAATTACAGCTATAAACAAATTCATCCCCCCATCCCCTTCCTTTCTCTAATAAACATATGCAAGTATCTAACATATATTCCTATCAAGGTTCCACTCCCCCCCAAGAATATTAATTATACTTCGACCAAAATTCAGATGCAATGCCATCCAAATATAGTAAGTTACTCTTTCTAATTTCCCTGTTCCCATTTCTGCTATCTCACGTTGACTGATGAATACGTAAATATAATTTGAAAGAAAATGTGTAACTTGATAGATTAACGATTTTTCATTAATCAAGTGCTGCCTTGTTTCTTCGACCCATTGGGTTAGGAAGGCTGTCAAAAAGGGCTGCAGTAGAAAGGGCCTGAAAATCTGGCTTCAAACTCCACTTCGGCATGGGTCTCACGGATGAAGATGTGCAGTTATCTGAATCCTGCAAACTTGATGTACTAGATGACTTCCTTACTGCAGCGAAACTGTCAAGAAAAGAATCCCCCAAACTTATAGGAATTGGGTTAGGCCCACCTGCTTGAGCATCAATTCCTGAGGCAGTTCGGCTAGCAGATTTAGCTCTGAGAGCCAAGCTTTTGCCCGTAATAGCTGAAAATCCACCACTATTGCTGTTATCCTCCTTTAGCAGCTTTTCTGGGGTGCGCGAAGTCAAGTTGGCCTCAGATTTTGGAAGCCTTCGGGTCAATTTCTCAATCCATTTACCCAAGTTACTATCTTCAGTCTCTTGAGAAAATACCTGATTGATCCAATGACCATTATTTGACATCAAGTCACTAGCTACACTTTTTGATTTTCTATGATGACTAAGCGGTGGGTTAGACATATGTGAAGATTTTCCAAGAGGCCCATCCTCTAGATAATCAGCTCCATTTCGATACACAGCCATTTCAAAACCTTCTGGTGCAGCTTTCTGACCTGCTGGTTTAAGACCATAAAAACCTTGAAGATTGCTCATGGCTGGAGAAACTTTCTGTCCCGAAGAAGATTTCAGTTTCAGTGACTGAAGTGAATCAAACAAGTCAGAGTGCCTGCGGGCAGATGGAGTCTGCTCAGAGCTGCTTGATCTGCAAGTGGAAATTAATTAATAAGTCGCTCAGCAACCTCATTATTTAATTTTTTACCTTTTCCTCTTTTCTTTATTTATTTATTTTGGCAGGTGATGAGGGGTTCCAGATCTATCTTTGACGCCATAGTTTCAACTAAAAAAGTCACAATACGAAATCATGTTTATTCTCGTAGAAATGTATATGATGAAAGACAATCCAGGAAATTGGGACCCATCAAAATTAGAATCTGCACAAAAACATGATTGTTTTGAATACAGATTCAAAAATGATGTAAGAACAACAATCTAAAGACGAACCAATCTTCATAGTTCCTGCATATTTCTCTTCTCCCCTCAGTTCAATTAGATAATATATGGGTCCTTGCTTCCTGCGTATCAGCTTTCAGTATTACCCATGCCCCCAAAGTTCATATAATATGAAAATCATGAGAGAGATGCAGACAACCATAATGCAAAACAATCCCCAACCTTATAATTGACTGTCAAATCAATTCTCTAGACCCCCCACCTGATCTCAACCCAAAACCAGAAAATAAAATGAAAAAAATAGATAGATAGATAAGTAACAGACAACCAATTGCAGACCAACGTGACATGGATTCAATGTAATGCAGAAGTATTAACTCTCATAGTTCTAAAATATAAGATGGTAAAGAAACAGTGAATGCAAGACTGTGTACTCCTTAGTTTGAAGTTTTAATGCAATGTTGCTTCTCTCGTTTCTGGATTTGCGATTATATTTGCCTTAAAGAGTCAGTTTCCTCGTTACAAACATGAAGCAGTGACCTTGAACTTATATTGAGCTCAATTACTGATTTGTCTTCTTCATTTTAAAGAAAAGAAAATAAATAAATAAATAAAATAGACTTCAGTTTGCTACACCAATATCCTCAGCCATTGCTATAAAAGCTTCATATTTTGTGGGATCTGAAAACAAAAGAAAAACCTTATTTTGAAGAAGAGGAAAGCAAAACGAGAATAATTAATCAGTCCTATCTGGTGCAAAATAATAAACAGCCAGCAGGCACGACTCATTCTTGGGAACTCCACCATGACCATCAAGGAGTATATATTGCTCAAGTTTAGTACTTTCCATTAATATAAGCAATAAGAGCATCTCCAAGAGACTCTCTATTTTTAAAGAGTATTTTCTATCATTTGGAGAGCATCTATAAATTTAAAGAGTTAAAATTTTGAAGTACTCCAACAACCTCTTTATATTTAACACTTAATTTTACTACTCCCAAAAAATATTTATTATTTTTCTTTATCTTTTATTTTAACTAACTTTTCTTTATATTGTTTTATTGTTTTCCTACAATGAAAATTGAAACACTTTGAATGCATTTAGTTATAGAGAGTGAGTTTGGCTCTCCTCTAAATTAAAATGTTAATTTAAAGAGTCTCTTGGAACATGATTTTAAATGTTGACTCTTTAAAATAGAAAGCATTTCATATTTAAAGAGTCTCTTGGAGATGCTCTAAGTCAGCTAAAAAAATAGCAAAATGCACATACCAAATTAATGGCAGTTAAATTAACTGTATTGACCCATTTACTTTACATGGGACATATTTAAGTCCAGTAAAAAATATCACTTCTTTTTAAACAATTAGATCTCCCAAACAGAGTAATCTAAGCTATACTCAAATCTTAACACTTCATAGGCTCTGTAAGTATCAATTTCTCAGGCTTATGTGTAAGGACTGAAAATCAACAGCTGGCAGTTAGCCATGCAATGTGATGGGAAGTTAGAAAGCTCAATGACAGTTTTAAAAAAGTAAAATACAAAATCATTGAAATGAATAGCTGTTAAAGAGGCTAAAATGGAGAAGATAAAGGAGAACAACCTAAATATGAATTTCAAAAAGAGGTTTAAACTGTAAAGACGACTCTCCTTAATAAACCATTTACATTGCAAATACCAAAGTTCAGTTGCTATTGATTCATAGCATTCCAAGAAAATGAATGAAATTGTTATCAGCTGACCTGCTTCTTCTTTTCTTGAAATATATCCTGCACTAATATTAAAATTAAATACTAAATACTATTCTCGCTGAGCTGCTAAGGATTTTTCTTACCAATGTGGCAGAAAAATTTTAATGACAGATACAGCAAAAAAAAAATATTAAGGGCCAGCTAAATTGAAGTGGCAGCACACTGTATCAGTTTGCATATAAATTGTTCACAACATTCTACAAGCCATTTAGAAATAGAAAAAGATGAGAAAATCTTATTGAAGGTAAAAATACCGTTGAGGAGTGTCAAGACCGTTGGACAAGCTAGGAGAAGGGGGATGCCTCCCTGGCAATGGTATGTGAATCGTCTTCAGAGCAAACATTTGGAGGTCCGTTACCAACCCATTCATCCTCTTTATATCTGCCACCTAGCCCATCCACCAAAAAATGCATAGTTAGATGAAAATCAGCAAATCTTACATCCAAAAAATTTAAACCACAAATGAAAAGAAATGTGGGGGGGTTTTCTGAGCATGTTTGGGTGGGCTTATAAGATGGTCAAACAAGCTTATAAGCCAAACATGCTGCTTATAACGTAGGGGGATGGTTATATTTTAGCCCAAATCAAAATAAACTCATAAGCTTGGCCATCATAACTTATCTAACTTATAAGAATTGACCGAGTGAATTACCAATTTATCTTCCAATTTATTAACATTTACCACCCATATGAAAGGAAAAATCAATACCACTGAAATCCAAAAAAATTTCCTTCATTATCGGAGGAACACTCATCTTCAACAAGGGGTGAGTTTCTGCTACAGTTGAAAAATCGATCTGCAACGTGGTTTTTCGGCCAATGTGGTTTTTTTTCCCTTTTCAAATGAGAATTCATAAAAAAATCTGTGTTTTTGCTTTATTCTCAAGTAAAACAATCTGAGGATATTTCTATAATATGACATAAGCCAAAAGCTATAAGCAAAGACAAGCTATCCAAAACATATGTTTTTAATGCACTTATGAGCACATGCTCCTAGTTTGTGAATTTTTTTTTTTTTACAGAAAACAGTAATGAGTAGTTACTGGAGGAGAAAGGGACAAGCTTTGAAGCATGAGATTCGAGAAATCAATGGCGTACCTACTTCTTTACTGATTGTACCTTGCTAATTTTCAAAATTGTTTGATCAAATTCATAACCATAAAGCCAAATCAAAGGCACCGGGAATTTAAATAAGAGGGTGAAAAGTGAAAAGGCATCCTTTTAGTTTATAAAAGAAAAAACCTTGTATGGCTAGTCTGCATTTTAATAACCCCCAAATGTCGTATCAATTAGCTTTAACAAACATAAACTAAAAAGAATATAGAAAAGGATAGCAGGTCCATTAAAGCTGTTCTTCAATGACTCAGAGTGGTTGGAGACAGTTTTGTTTTAAGCAAAAAAAGAGTGGATATGCATTTCATTTACTAGAGCTTGTTGCAATCCCTTAGTTGTAGTATTGGATAGATATCAAGGGTGGCAAATTCAAACACAGTGAAGTAGTCTCCCACTTGACTGGGGCTGAGTAGAACAATTCTACCAAAAAGTTCAACTCTGCCTCGTATGAGACATTCAACTGGGTCCGAGTCTGTAAAAATTACCAAACACTGAAGGTCAAGACTGTATGAGTCTGTAAAAACTACCAAATATAGAAGGTCAAGATAGAATGAGTTTCGACTTGCGATTACGTTCAAGTTCATTTCTTTGTTGCTGGTTTGTGCAGCAATTGGCTAATTACCCAACTCAATCTCAATCAGGATTGCTCAACTAAGAAGAGATCATTTCTTCAAAGCCAACTTTTCATGAGGCAGGATTGGCTTTCCCAACCTTATGCTGAGAGTAAGTTTTTGGAGTGAGACCGTGTCAAGAAGCTTCTGAACCCTTTAAAATTTAGAGCAAGTCTTTGTTCTCCGATATACTTGTAGAGAAAGTACCAATAAGGGGAACTGTTTAGAGAGTTGAAGGCCTGCAAGAAGAGGCGAGTACTGATCTAAAAACTCGAAAAGCGGAGGCCATTTAGTGCAAGTTTTGTTTTTCACTTTAGAAGTGAAAAGTGGAACGGGCAAACAAAAGCACTTTTAAACCAAAAATTTACAATTTTGGGGATCTTTCAATTTTGATAGAAAAAGAGAGGCATATTAGCCTAAAACACAGACTTTTGCAGCTTCAAGAACAAGCCTACATTATACTACATCTTCCGGATTATTGGCATTTCTATAACATACTAAGAAAAAATACAACAGGTATCAATATCAATAAAACAACAAATATACGAGAACCAATATAACAGAAGAGTGAATAGTACAAATCGGTAATATTAGATTAAAAATCATTAATTTGATAAAAAAAATACATTATATGAATTATGTACCTCGACGCCGTATTTGATGGCGACACCGGCGAGGGTATCAAACTTAGAGACAAGGTGCACTATGTAATTCGGGCCACCATTTACACCTACGCCTACAGCGGTGGACGATTCAGATGAAACGGGAAGTGATCTCGACAGTGATGATGATGCAGACGATGTGGGCACTTCTGTGGACCAATGTACCTGACAAAAATCTCCTCCATCATTAACTCTTCTCTCTTTTTCCATCTGATGCTCTAAAAACTCCCTTTGCCCTCAAAAAAATTCAAGAAAACTAACGGAATTTGAATCTATACATGCTGGAATTTACATGTATCAATTATATGAAAATTAGCGTCGAGTATTAAATAGTAAGTAATTAAATATCAGTTGAAAAATTGTAAAAGATGTGGCAGATCTGAGTGGGGAGATTGCCGACAGCAGATCTCGTGGTTTTTTTTTTTTTCTCTCTCTCTCTCTCTCTATTTCTGCTTATTTATTTACCGTATTTTCTATTTTGTCGTTTAATAACGAGCAAATTCTTGAGGATAAAATAAAAGGAGAAATTACTGTTAGAGTACCCGATCTATTGGATATGTAGAACGTAGGTTCTCATAACTATTATTTTGACGGTTACAGGTCTCGAATTCATCTTTTTGTATCACTTGAATCCCCCCAATGGACAATTTTACTTAAAAAAAATTCATTTTTCAATAAAAACGTGATTATGTTAAGAATTGACTTTGTATCGCCTATTAAAATAGGATTTATATATTTTTATCTCACATAGAATAAGATTTCTAATTTTTTACAATAAGATTATTTAGAATCTAATTTAAAATAGAATTTTTGTTTATCCCCAATAGAATAATCACTTGTTTAGTCCCCATTTTTCAAAATTTATTTTTTCCAGAACTCATTTTTAATTACCCGCTCATTTTGTATTAACCGAATGGAATTGGGATGTGGTTCTTCGTTCCATAGCTCTGGAACTATATACAACTAGCCAATTAAAAAATCTCACGGTATCTTTGATGAAGTCATCTGTTATTCTAAGAGTTGACAATTGCTACGAGCAAATATATTAATATCAAGGAAGACATTTTTGTTATGGTACTAATACTTGTACTTGTTTTGCTACTTTGTCCAAGCCTGGTTGGGGAAGAGTGATCTGTTTTAATAAAAAGGTCTACGATTCGAGTTTGTATAACCCTAGAGCCGTAGAAAATGAAAAATCGAAGTATAAAATTGTATAATTTTTATTTCTTCATTATTGTTTGTTGCGTGTAACTGATCGGGATCATTTTCACAAAATATTTACCATGCAGAAGCTAAGAACTTTTAGTTTCTTACTTAGTATTTGGAGTGTCGGAGCACGAATCAAATATGACAGGTTCAAATATGTCATGAAAAAAATTTAATGGAAGAATCAGTTTTGGATTATGGCAAATGCAAGTCGACGATATTATGATTCGGTTTCAATTGTAGAAGAATTTGAAAAGAAAATCGGACTTTATTTTCATCATATGTAGACAATCTAGACAGCTAAAAAAATTGTCCAAAATGTGAAGTGGGTTTGGCTAATTGCTCAATGTCAATAAATGAAGATGTTGACAATGTCGCTAACCATGACTCTTTTCTCCATGAGAAACAATAATATACTTTGAAAAGAAAATATACTTCTTTATTGCATTGTGTTAGTTGTCACGATAGAGGATGTGTTAATACTAGTAAGTTCACAACTTTTTCCACGCATTAATTGGTTTGACATTGATGCAGGATGTTGTGAAATTTATGTCGAGGGCTTATAAAAGTCCTAAAAAGCCAAACTTGGGATTGCACCATAATTTTAACATTTTTGTTCGACATGGACCGATTTAAAATATTAGAGTATGATAGTTCTCTATCTTGAGAATTGTGATGGTGAAAATGGTTCATCAAAATATCCCAAGTGGTATGATCAAGAAAGCTGAAGAGGTGGAATCGTGGTGGAGTTACGTTGTTCGATATAAAGGAGATACAAAAGATTTCCTATTTAGAGACATTAGACAATCCAAAATTAAGGTGGAGATTGTTAGAATTGGACCCAGTATCGTATAATTAAAATGTGATTTGTATTTGTTTCTCCCTCATAAAATAGAACTTTTAATTTCCTACTTGTGATGGAATTGTTTCACACTAAGGGTCCGTTTGATTGCAAATGTGAAAAATGAGTGGAAAGAAAATGTTTTATAGGGAATTGATTTGCCTAGAAATTATTTTACTGGGAATTGTAATTAATTGTATTTGATTGATATAATTTTTCATGAAAAATGTTGAAAGTTTGATGTCCACTTGACTTCATTTTTATGAAAATTATCCATTAAAGTGATAATATTTTCTACCATTGAGTCTAGAATTTGTTCCAATTGCTAAAAAAAAATAAAAATAACCATACCGAATATCATTCGTTTGACTTTGTTTTGAATGGAAATTGTTAATAAAAGTGAAATTTTTTTTTACCATTGTGTCTAGAATTTTTTCTACTTTAAAAAAAAAAAAAAAAAACTTGGAAAATATTTACCCACCAAAACATCAAGAATTTATTTTTCTCAAAAATGTGAAAAATTTGGAAAGTTGAAAAATATTTTTCCAGGAAAATTTTGTCTATCAAAAACTACAAAAGTTGGAAAAATTTTCCATTTTCCATGGAAAATGTGTTATATCAAACAGGGCCTAAATAAAAGCTAAAATTCCTTGTGTATATATCTCTATACATATACTCTTCCCCTTAATGTTTTATTTATTTCAATTTGTGAGACAAGTTATATACGCTATCTTGAGGGTGAAACTTGAGGATTATTTGTAGTCTCATCTAATATGTAATAAGCAGGTTTTTTGGTATGTAGGTTATTATATGTACTTGGAAGGTTGGTGTATGTAAAAGAATTACTTGTACAAATATTTTCACATGAGTAATGTTATTTATCATCATAATTATGAAATATCGGTGATATGACAATATATTATTCCTCACATTTCTCTCTCTCTCTCTCACTCATATAAATTAAATTGTTCAATCTCATTATTCCACTTATACTGACACAATATATTATTCAATTTTTAGTCGGCCCCACATTTAAAATGTGCAAAAAAGTCCCACAAATTTTTATTATAGGAATTTTTTTTTTTTAATTATACTTTGCAGTGACTTTGTATTCATTTTTTTTGGGACAATTTCGTTACGCCAGCTTGGTTTCAAAATGTTCCTGAGAAGAAAATAGCTCAGGAGAAATCTTGTTGGTAGAAATTTAGTGAGTAAATATTAAATTTGACAAGGCTGGACTTTCTTCGCTAAGAAATTTATCATATGCGTGATCTGTGGAGAGACTAACCCAAATGAGTGTATTATACTTTAGGCTGGGTAATATTTAAAAATATTTTCATTGAAGACTAAATGGTTAATGCATATAGAAATAAGAACATTTTCTACACGCTATACTTAAAATCTTATGCTAATTTCTCAAGTGATTTTTTTTTTTTTTTTTACTATTCTTTAATTTCATTTACTCATCACGAGTATCTAAAGCTATCAAAAACACAAAATTCTAAGTGTTTTTTAACAAATTTTTGGGTACATTATTATAAAATTATTAATGGGTTAATAACCCAAATGATCAATTTTGCAAAAAGTTTTCACAGGATCACTGAACTTTAAAAATCACCAAATTCCTCACTGAACTTTGCAAAATATTTACACAGGGTCACTGAACTTTGTAAAAGGTTTACACGGGGTCACTGAAACCTTTGCAAAGTTCAGTGACCATGTGAAATTTTTTTACAAAATTTAGTGATGAATGTAGTGATTTTTAACGTTCAGTGACTAACCACATAGTTTTTAAAGTTCGGTGACCTGGTGGAAACTTTTGGTAAAGTTCAGTAACTATTAGGGTAATTAACTCTGT